>CM047813.1:61915742-62080330 GCA_026214975.1 Gentiana macrophylla | reverse complement strand
TTCAGAATTGTCGATTGGAGGGCGAAAGTAATCAATTGGATCATGGTTTGGCTATGTTTCTCTTTTATATCTCTTAACATCACGAATTTACATATCGTTTAGTAACAGTTGAATACAAAGAGCATCGTGGTTGACCTAAACTAAATCCGAAGATGACTTTGTTGTCGATTTGATTCTCAAGTGGGATCGACCTTGCTCACCACTATAGTACTTCCGACCAGTGCCGGTTAGGGTTGGTCAATTCTTTATTTGGTCATCAAGTTTTACGGCATAGTTGGCCAGTTTATCGATATCTCTTGATCTTTTGAATTGATTTAGTTTGTTTTTATTTCTTTTGTTTTCTTGTTGTTTGCTCATTGTAGTGTATGACCCGAAGCTCAAACCATTGCTTCTATATTCTGATATTGATGACCAAGACACAGAAATGTAAGCTCAAGCGGGTTCTAGTTGAGTGAATCAAGATTTGAAAAGTGAGTTTTAGTTTGAGAGTTCTCTATAGCTCAGAAATGAAGATCTTGAGTTTGACGGTATGGAGCGAAGAAAAAAGTGTGAATCCGTTTGAGGAAAGGGATACTACTCAAATATCAAGGTCAACCATCAATTCACTCTCGAGGATGGAACCTTTACAGAAGGAATATTGTGCGTAGTCCCTCATTGACCAATCACTTTCAACAAAGGACAAATATCCTCTCCAAACTCACAAATCCTCAAACACAACAACCTCCACAAATAGACACAATTCCTTCAACAATATCAACAAATGATGATGCAAATGGCCCAATTCGATCCTATGATGAATCCAGCTGATGAACCCTATGAACCAATACCCTCAAATGGCCAAACCCTATGCTCAACAATTTATCCCTCAAGATAATCCTCAACCAAATCCCATGTGAACCCTCAACTATATACCTCAAGCTCAAGTAAACCAGCGGAAATTGACCGGTAAGACTTTGTAGAGATTATGTGACCCCAATGGCTACCACGGGCCATAGTCTATTCAATTACCGCCATCGAGGCTAATAACTTGAGATAAGGCACATGTTTGGCTTTTACTGGACAATGCCTAATTTGAAGGAAAGGCGATTTGATGATCAAACACCTTTCATTAATACTTTGAGGTATACAAAATTGAATGAAGATAAAATTGGTCATATAGCTGGTCGGGCAACTTTTGTTCCCCTTTTTCTGCGTGAAATATGAGTGATTCATCTGGTTCAATACCTCTCACACACGTGGGAACAAGTTGCAGCATATCTCTGCTCAAGTACTTTCCACCATCAAGGCGCCTTGACGGAACCGATATTGCCAACTCTTGAGCAACTATTGGTGGAAGATGTCGGAGGTATGGATCGGTTCACTAATTATGTTACTTAAAATGCCCTCAACCCGGATTTAGGCTAATGGGATCAAGTGCATCTATTCATATAAATTGGGATGGTAATTCAATGCAACAATTGAATGGGGCACGGAAGTTTCCATCATGTGATGAGCAATCGATGTGGCTTTGGCTACCATTGAGAGGATTTGTGAAAACAATAAAGCAATGGAGTTTTAGAAGAAGGCAAGTTGAAGCGAGTGGGCAATCACTCTGTGACCGCGGCCGTGGGTAAGACAGTGCCTGAAAGAAACTCCGAAAGGTAATAAGGTGTTAAGGCGGAACAAAAGGTTGATGATTTGGATTTAGAGAACAAGAAGGGCCCGGGTTATGTCAATTTTGTGGTGGTGAAACATTCGCTACAAATTGCACATCTCCAAACACACCACCAACAATCGTGCTAATGAAAGCTCAAGCAGCGACCTCAAGCCGGGTACCTCCATTAGTGGCTAATGTGAATTCATTGCAACAATCTTTGGATGAATTCCACGCTTTTAGTGGTAGTTGAATGCGGGCAAATGGATTTCCAACCTCTCACCATCTATGGAACCGTGATTGGACCTATGCGATATGGATTTTGATGTTGGATACCACAACCCCATGATGCTAACTATGTGGGGCAAAGGGCATGTCTCAAAAACTATGACTTCCAAGGAGCTCCACAAAATTGGCGTGAGAATCTGACTTGACTTGGGGTCACGGTCCTAATCACGGGCAATCTCTAGGCCTTCAAAAAGTCCTCTTATCAAGGCAATCAAGCCCACGACAACAACAATCTTAAACTTACCAAAGATCCTAATGCTCATCAAAACTACTTTCAAGGAAGCTATTCTCAACCTCCACCAATGGCTCCTTTATTCCATAAAGAAGCCATAACTGATATCCCTTCTTGGGAACAAATCAATAAGACTTTGCCAAGAGCATAGTCGGGAGTTATGGATGACGAAACCAATGCCACCAAGATTCCAATCGGCATCGAGGAATTGACCCATGCAATAATTGACCAAAATGCTAATACCGCGCCGGCTGGAGGTTGCTACAACACCGTGAGAAAATCCTGTATGGTGTGAATGCTATCTCTACAAAGAAGAGGGCAAGGTAGTTGGTAGTATCATTGTGGAAGAAAAGCGTTGAAGATAAATGGTAAAAAGCAAAGTATGATACGAGTGTGCAAAGAGATGATAAAGAAGATCAAGCTGTTGGAGAGCAAGATAGTGAAGCCTACAAGCAAGATAAGTAAGGTACCTAATAAGGCAACTAGCAAAAGATGACACAACCACTTCCAATCCACAAAGGAAAGTGTGGCAAGCAAGAATGGTATGAATACTTCTTCTACACCTTTGATTTGAGCACTTTACCTTTTCCCCTGCAGGTCCTAAGAATGGGTGTGTTATCCAAGATTCAAAACAAGTTCCTTGACATCTTGCACAAGGTTGAGATAAATATCCCTTTGGTTGATGTTATAGCTAACATGCCTTCAGATGTTATGTTTTTGAAAGGGATATTGTCCAACAAGGCCAAGATGGATGAGGTGGTGTGCCTAAATGAAGAATGCTCCGCGGTCTTTCAAGACAAGTTTCTCCTAAAAAGAAAGACCCCGGATGTTTTTCTATCCTTGCACCATTATTGGCTCTATTAGATTCCCAAAAGCTTTAAGTGACCCAAAGTGTGTGTGAATCTGTGGGCTGTGGAGTATTTATGAGAGGTTGGGCCTGTGTAGGCTGACCAAGACCAATATGACTTTACAAATGGCTGACTGACCCTTAGAGACCTATGGGAATATTGGAAGATCAAATGAGAAATTGCCCGGCCTTACGAATATGAAGACCCTCTCTGGCTTTTCCTGGTCATGGTTTTTACCAAGCGCTTTATCATGATTTCTCCAAGATTGCTAGGCCACTTACACTCTTGTTCACAAAAGACACTCCTTCATTTTCACTCAAGAGTGCATTGATGCCTTCACGTGCTTAAGAAGTTATTAGTGATCGCACCGATTCTAGTTGTACTTGATTGGTCACTTAGAGTTCGAGGTTGTGTGATGATAGTGACATTGTCGTAGGGCTGCTTTTAGTATGGAAGTTGATAAGATATTTAAGCCTATTTACTATCTCTATTCACACACTTAATCCTATGACAATCAAAGTATGCCACCACCGGAAAGGAATTGCTTGGTCGTTGTTTTTGCTTTTGACAAGTTTCGGGTCAGATTTAGTTGGGTCTAAAGTGATAGTGCACACCGATCATGTCATTGAGGTACTTATTTGCAAAGCAAAGAGGAAAAACCCCGCTTATTGCGGTGGATTTGCTTCTTTAAGAGTTCGGCGTGCGTATTACGGATAGAAGGGTCGTGAAAACGCCGGTAGCGGATCACTTGAGTCATATGGACGTTGTATGAGGAAGTGAGAAGATTTGAGAGGGAAATCAATTTAATCTTTCCCCGGATGAGCAGCTTGATGGTAGTCAGATGGATGCTTCCGTGAAAATGAGTGCTCACGAGCAACGGGGTAGTATGGTGACCCGTGGTATGCCCCCTTGTGAACTTTCTGCTGCTTGGCATGTGGATCCTAGTTTAAAGGATTACCAACGCAAGAAGTTCTATAAATGATATTCGATTCTACTTATGGATGATCCATATCTATTTAGACGCTGCTCGGATGGTATAATTAGGAGTGTGTACATGATAGCTAGATTAGGAATATCCTTTCGCTTTGTCATGACCGAAGCCGTGGTCATCTTGCAGGTGGACAAACCGCCTCAAAGTGCTCAAAGTAGATTTTATTTGCCAACTATCTTTCGTGACTCTTATGCTCATGTGAAAGCTTATGATGCGTGTCAACGGTAGGTAGGATCTCAGAGAAATGAGAAGCCCCAAAAGCCGATCCTAGAAAGCGAGGTGTTTGATGTTTGGGGGCCGACTTTATGGACCTTATCCTTCATCGATAACAATAAGTATATCCTAGTTGCATGTGATTATGTGTCGAAATGGGTGTAAGCTTACAAGATCCCCTACTAATGATAGGAATGTGGTCATCCGGTTCATTAAAAAGCATACCTTTGCTCGCTTCGGGTGCCTGCCTCATCATTAGTGATATAACGGTAGTCACTTCCACAACCGCCCTTTCAACACTCTTCTAGCCAAGTATGGGGTCAAGCATAAGTTGTGACAGCCTATCACCCCAAACTAGTGGCTGTTGGAAGTAAGTAACTGGGATTAAGCATATTCTTGAGAAACTGCTAATGACCACACCCTAAGGATTGGGCCAATAAGTTAGACGATGCATTATGGGCCCTTAGAACCGCTTTTAAGACTCTAACGGTATGTCTCCTTTACATGTTGGTGTATGGAAGTCTTGTCACTCTACCCGTAGAGCTCGAGCATAAGGCATATTGGGCCACCCGGTTCCAAAACTTGATGATGGTTTAGTTGGTGAGGCGGCAGGGCACAAAGCGAAACGAAAGTTAGATGAGTTTTGCCTTTGTGAGCTTATGAGAGCGCGAGAGACTATAAGGAAAAAGACTAAGTTACTTCATGATAGAGCCATTAAGCCTCGAGTTTGCCAAGGTGACAAAGTCATCCTTTATAACACTTGCCTTCACCTTTTTCAAGGAAAACTCAAATCTCGGTGGTCGGGTCCTTATATAGTTGCTATAGTCTACCTCTTCGGTGCCAGCCGAAATCATTCACCCAACCAAGGGGGAAGTTTGTTACAAATGGTCTCCGCTGAAAAGTATGAAATGTTACATTTCGATATAGGCACTGGAGGTTATCCTCCTTAAGATCCCGCCCTTGTGTAGACCTTGTGAGTCTTGTCAAGGACTCCAAACTTGACAATTAAATCGTATAACTCCATCAAACTTTTTCTATCCACCAATTCAACCCTTGTGTCAATGGTATAACTTTAAAGTTGACACCATATAAGTCATTCCGCTGAGCCAATGACGTAAAACAAAGGCGCTGGGGAGGCAACCCACCACCTCTCCTGCTTTTGTGATTTTTAGGTGTTGTGAGGATCTCCGTGATAGAGTGGGGACTCTAACTCGCTTTTTGAAATTTTGGTGAAAGTTGTGGAATGCGTGACGCATTCGCCAATGCGCCAATGCGACGCATTCCACAACAACCAGAGCCATCGAGAGTTATGTATTCTATGCGTGACGATACCTTGATGCGACGCATCGCTTCACCGAATTAGTTCGCTTCAATGCGACGCGATTGTATGGCATGCGACGATCATTCTTTCGTAGAGTTTATAAGCTTTCACGCGCGACGATTCTATGCGCTATGCGACGATCCATCCAACAAATCCCATTCATCCTTTTCTTTCTTTCATCCAATGCGTATGCATTGACCCCAATGCGACACATTCCCCATTCTATAAAGCACACCAAGCCTCCAACCCCTTTTCAAACCTAATTTCAACCGCATTTCTCCCTTCCCTCCGGTGATTCCACAACTTTTTCACCAAATTTCTTCACCTCTAATCCCTAAATCCTCATCCATACTCTTTTCCACCCTCCCCACCCAACTCTCTTCACTCCGCCGCGCTTTCCGCCTCCCGACCTATTGTTGCTGCTGCTTTTCACCATCTCCGCCGCCTCGTGAAGCACCTCCGCCAATCACATAATTTCAATGGCATTTCGCCCAATTCGCTCGCTCTTCTCGTGGTGTTTAGCTTGGCCTTCTCTTTGTCAATTCTCGCCTAGGGTTTGATTTGTCACTTTTCACCCATGTAAACTCCTAAATCGTAATTAAC
This sequence comes from Gentiana macrophylla, assembly GCA_026214975.1. Classification (NCBI taxonomy): domain Eukaryota; kingdom Viridiplantae; phylum Streptophyta; class Magnoliopsida; order Gentianales; family Gentianaceae; genus Gentiana; species Gentiana macrophylla. The sequence continues at coordinate 62,074,201 of CM047813.1, read as the reverse complement.
TCGCTTTGGCTTGAGTTTTCATTGATGTGTTTGCTTTTCCTTCGCTGGTGGCGCTTCTTCCGTGTTGTTGGTTTGTGGCTGTGTTGTTTGGTTTGGTTGTGGGCGTGTATTGTTGGTGTTGTTGTTGTTTGGGAAATCTCGTTGGACGATAATCGAGTTGTGTTTTGTTGGTTGTTGTGGTGTTGTTCTCATTGTATCCAAACCATAGGTTGATGGCTCCACCCAAATCCACGCCCAATCCCGGCTCTTCCGCCTTGGCCAAACGAAGGGTAAGGCTACGCCAGAAACCCCTTGAAAAGGCCAAAGACTGGTAGAGGAGGGGCAGCTCCTCACCATCCGGGAACCGGGCCTAGTCAACCTAGGTCCAATCCTCCTAGGGTGCTTCCGGTCCTATTCCGCTTGGAACATCGCTTTCATCTCTCCTTAGCCTCCTCGACAACTACAAGAATTTCTTCATAAAAAAAGAACCCTATTATTGAGCGTTGTTTCGATTCCAAGGATGTTGGGATGCATTTTGATGAAAACATCGCACAAAGAAAGTGGAACCTCTCTGACCACCAATACCAAACCACCAAACCTCACTATTGTTCAAGAATTCTTGCAACCTGATGCCTTCCACAACCTTTGCACTTCTGCTTAAAGTCCTGAGGAGTCACCATTCATATCTCTCCCGAGGCCATTGATACACACTTTCACCTTCCTGGGTACCTTTGGACACGATTATATCTGTCTCTCGACACCCTCAAGACTAAGCCGAATTATCGGGAGGAGGGTAGACAAGTGTCAGGTCCCGAGGTCCCTTTTCTTCTAAGTCTAGTGAAGCCCTCGCCTTGATCACCCAATGTCCGATGCCACAAAATTCTTGATCAAGTTCCTTCCTCAACCACCTCAGATCCTAGCAAAATCACCCGACTTTCCAAAGCCGACTTTGATCTTCTCTATGCCTTCCATTTTGATTTTACCATCAATATTGATGTTACATCTACAAAATACCACAAGCTTTAAAGCCGATGCCAAACGAGCCCTAATCTTTCCTCACCTCATTTTTGAGTTGGCCACCGGCGGGTGTTTTGACTCTACCCTCGAGACGCACTGTTTCGCAAGAACCCGCAGCATGTTGTCCTCGTGAGTACGCACGCCCGACCCTCCGCTTTCAGCCCTTCCACCCCCTCGCTTCCGCCTCTTCCTTTCACACACCTCCACCAACCCAATCCTCCGCCCATCTTCTTCCGTGACTCATCCTTTCTTCCTCCTCTTTCCACCTTCGAGCCGTGCTGTCTATACTCATGGCAGCCTTTTTCTCGTGGGCTGAGGATCAAAGGCTTGTTCTGGCCGGTCTTGTCGAGGCGAATCCACACTCCGCAACTCTTCCGTTAGGAAGAAGCTTCAGAGGCCCGCTTCTTCTTGTGTCTTCCCGGGAGTTAGGACTCATTTGTCACCAGTGCTAAGTGCCCAGAGAGGGTAGATGAGGGAGACTGGGGGCCTACCACCGAGGAGAGTGGTTCGGACGATGAGGCAAGTGAGGTGGAGACGAGAGAGTAGTTCCTGACGAGGTAGGTTCGGCTCTAGTTCCGTGGTGATGAGGATAGTGAGTCCGAGGTGGATGGTAGTGCTTCCCGATGGAGATGAGGACACACCACAAAGCCACCACAGTATAGGTAATGCTGTCGCACCTCGGGCCGAGGAGGAGAGACCGCTTCCACCTATGTGTTGATCGGGTTCAGATGATTTGGTCACTATCGAGGGTGACGTTTCACTGACGGGCTACTTCAAGCCCATACTACTACCGCACCGCCGCTGAGCCGTAAGATCCAAAGAGACTCTCTATCTCATGCACGATCAACTGCACTCACCACGAAAGTGCTTGACTTCATTTTTTCCGTTTTCACGCTGAACAGCCCTAGACTTGTCTCATATCTTTCGGCCTTTTTAGATCGGATGTAAGCCCGAGAGGCACTAGACTTGTTTCTTCACTTTTGCTTCGCTTATCGACTTGGATGATTTGACTTTGGCCTGCTTTTGGCCGTGACTTTTATGCATGGTTGATACTTTTTATTTTATTTGATATTTTTTTGTCACATGCAATCTGAGTCTGGTATTTTCCCGTGTCCTCCCTATTCATATTTTTATGCGTATCCTTCTTATATATCGATATATATTACTTATTCGCACGTGGCTGTTCCTCTGTTTGTGTCTTCTTTGTTTCTCTTGGTGTTGGTGTTCTAGATGGAGCTTGCCTGAAATGTCACGCATACGCTTGCACCTTTCGCTCGGGTTCAACTAAGCCCTCTTTCCTTTATCATTCACACACCGAGGACAAGTGTTTCATTTAAAGTGGGGGTGGTCAGTTTAGCTAGATTATATGCTTCATTGTTTAAATTTCGCAATAGTGTTGTATGCTAAGTGTTTGATCACTTTTTAGCAAATTCAAGCAATTTTTAAAATTTTCCACGGATTGATGTTGCATTCGGTTGTTGAGCCGCACACACCGATAGGATTAATGGTTTAGTGAATGTTTAAATGCATCTTACTTGGCTTACTACCTTATCTTGAGACGGGATTTTTATGCACGTATGGCTTCAATTCACAAACCATGGTGACTAGTGACCGATTGTGGTAGACTTAGGCACAATGTGGTTACTCTAGAACTCATACCATTAACTTTTTAGACTAAATAGAAAGGCCGACTTTGGTAGAGTTTGGGACGATAGTTATGGAATTTCTTTGACCTAACTAGAGCCAAATAGCCATCTCATGACATATTCCACAAGAAACCCTCTAAGCCTTGGTAGGATGGTTAGACCCCATCCGACACTTAGCCATTCGTATTTAGCCCGTAAATTTCCAACCCACAAGCTTTATTTGTGGTCTACATTCCCTTGAACACCCTACTGAAGTTGCTTAATCTTTTTCATTTTGGGCACACTTTACAAAGCAAGTGTAGTGTGGTAGAGAGTACATATGTATAGAAGAGTTGGTTTTTATGAGCTATTTCATGATTTGGAGGGTAGGAGCTCATTTTTACACAAGATGTATGTGATGGACTTTGACTCAAACCTATTAAATGTGTATAATGCAGCTTTTCTTGAAAAAAAGTCAAAATCAAAAGAAATGAAATCAATCAAAGAAAGCTTGCAAATAAAGTTTTGAAAAGTGTAATAAAGGTCGAGTCAAAGAAAGCCAAAAGTTTTAGGACTCATGTTTTGATTTGTTATATGATGTTGGTGTGTTGATGAGTCCTTAATGTAGAAACATGATTCTTGTATGCTTTTGCTCTACACTCGAGACATAGTGCGATATGGCATTCTATTTCTTGGATCATGTTTCGAGTTTCACTTTGAGCTGTGAGAAGGGGAGAGCTTAGCCACGCTGTGTAATGATACACCCCGTGATTGCTTGCTCGTGTTTTCTCTCTTTGTTGTTTATTCCTACAAATTCCCTTCGGTTAGCCCCTGGCCCTAACCTAAAGTTACAACCGTGCAAGTCCTACTTGATCTTACTTCACCTCGCTGGCCCCATTAGTGGAGATGCTTTGAAGTATGAGCCTATGGTGTAGTCGACAATCTAGCATCCATAATCCAAACCGGTGAACCACGGTAGATGTAGAGAAGCTTTTCACCACACACATCCCGCTTGCTTGATAAGATAGGGTTGTTGTATGCATTCGCCATTTACTTCCGCCATACTTTGATGTGTGATTGACTTGACTACGCTGACGTTGACTACTTGATTATTTTAAAACGCTTGTTTTGCTTTGAGGGCTGAGCAAATGCTAAGTTGGGGTTGGTTGATGAGAGTCAACATTACCTTGCTCGTGCATATTTCAACCCCATTTACGGCACTTTTGGCTCATTCCAGCAGCCCAGTCATGTTATGGGATAAAACACACAATGCATTAACTTTGAGGTAAACCATTATATAGATGGTAAACCTTGCTTTTTGACGGTGTTTTTAGTCCTTTCGAGTCCTATTTATCTCGGAGATTATGCTCAGATCCCTTTAGATGTCATGACGTAGGATATAGGTGCTCGTAAGCCCGGAAGATAAGGTACCGGGCACATAAAGGCAAGGCCGAGGTTCGGGATGGGAAAAGTCAAGAAAACTCGCAGGTGGGAAAATGCAGCCAAGCATGACGATTCGAAAGAGGCACACGCATCCTGGTACAGATGCAAAGATTGGGAGGAAAGCGCCACGCGCCGCATTCTCAAGTTATGCGACAGACGATCCTTGATACAGTGATGTTCAAACCTTGGAGAATCGTAAACAAAGCGACGATTGAGTATAATGCATACGCATCCCACAAGCAACAGCAAGTCAAAAAATTGGGGGCAAACGCTCAATGCAGACGATCCATCTCAAAGGATCAAGTTCTCCTAGGCAACAGAGCAATGCGCAATGCGCATTCGCATGTGAATGTGTACGATTGGTCGCTTTTAAGAGCAATTTTTAGCACATATAAATAGGCTCTGCACAGATTTTTGTGGGATAACTTTGATACTACACTTTATCTAGAATTTTCTTCCTCATACCCTTTCACCCTTTTAGGCTCTAAATCCTCTTTTCATCCTTAGATTTATTTCTACACTAGTAATTGCATAGAAATAGCATAATCTAGCTAAAAATTCTCCTATATTCTTGGAATTTTGTCATTTTGATTCTTCTTCATCATCAATTGACATAGGTGTTGAAAAAGTTTGATGTAAACTCCTGATTCTCTACGATTTTGGTAATCAATTTAGTTTATATTTCATTTATGGCTTCAATTCTATCTTTAATTGTTGTTTCTAGTTTTATTATGAGTAGCTAAATATTTCATAGCCAAATTATGTGAAGATTGATGAAAGCAATTCCTCTAATTGATGAAATTGGGAATGGGTAGTGTTTAATTGTTGTTATATTGAGGAATAAATGTCTTAAAAATTGTTCTTAATGCTTGAATTAGACTGTGACACCTAATTCATGAACTCACACACCACTTTTATAAATGTATGTAAGTATGGGGTGTCGGAAAAGGGTTTTAAGATCATTCCTTATAATCAATCGAGTTGTTTAGATTGATTAGTGGAGTGATGTTCAATCGGTTGTGAAATCGAGCAACTCTAGCGCTGTTAATCTTGTTTCGGCCAATTAAATTTTTAAAGACTAACCGTTGAACTGGGCAAAGGGTATTCGATTGTTGTATGGCGTCGTAGATACTAGCTTTAGAGTTTGCACCAATCGATGATATAGTATAGGTTGGTAGGTTGGTTAATCTCATTCCCAAATAATCGATTAGAGGGCTAAAGTAATCAATTGGATCATGGTTTGGCTATGTTTCTTTTATATCTCTTTTATCCTTAATTTACATATCGCTTTCAAAGGTAGAAGTTGAATACTTGAAACATCGTGGTTGACCTAAACTAAATCCAAGACTACTTTGGTATTCAATTGATTTTCTGGGATAAGACCTTGCTCACCAATGTAGTACTTCACCCGGCACTCCTGCCGTTAAGGTTGGTCGTTACTATTTTGGTCATCAAGTTTTTGAGAGAAAACAACTTTCACATGTCCCTACGGAACCTTTGCATACAATCGCATGCCCTTTGGGTTATGTAATGCACCAACAACTTTCCAAAGGTGCATGATGTCGTTATTTATGGACATGGTAGAAGATTTTCCTGAAATTTTCATGGATGATTTCTCCAGATTTGGAGATAGCTTTGATAAATGTTTGAGAATTTGAGTAGAGTGCTAAAGAGATGCAAGAGACCAACCTTGTACTTAATCGGGAAAAATACCACTTCATGGTTACAGTATGAATAGTGTTGGGTCACAGGATTTCAAAGAAATGAATGGAAGTATATAAGGCAAAGATCGAGGTAATAGAGAAGTTACCCTCTAATGAACTTAAAGACGCTATGAGCCTTTCTTGGCCACGCAGATTCTATAGGAGGTTTATTAAGGACTTCTAAAGTATCTAGACCTTTGACTCGAATTACTTGCAATGGATGTACCTTTCAGATTTGGAGAAGAGTGCAAGAAAGCATTCAACACATTAAACCAAATGTTTATAACCGCCCCACCTCGTAGCCCTGATTGGAACAAACCTTTGAGCTTATGTGGTGATGCAAGCTTACACGGCAATTGGAGCAGCCTCTTGACAAAGAGAGGATAAAATCTTTAAGCCTATCTATTACACCAAATGCACTCTTTAACAAAGGCTCGTGAGTAATTATGCGACTACAGAAAATGAACTCTTAGTTGTCATCTTTGCATTTGACAATTTTCGACCTTATCTGATAGGATTGAAAGTAACTATGTTCACTGACCACGCAGCTTTGAAATACCTTCTAACCAATCAAGACTCCACACTGAGATTTTTGAGATGGATTCTACTCTTACAATAGTTTGATGTTGAGATTAAGGATAAAAAGGGATCAGAGAACCAGGTGGCTGATCACCTGTCGAGATTAACTTTGCTGGAAGAAGAGCAACCGACTGAGATCAGGGAGAACTTTCCTGATGAACAACTTTTTTCCATCTCAGTGGTAGCTCGAGTTGAATCTTAGTCCCGACAACATACATCAAGAGTAGGCAAGGTATACCCTTGGTTTGCCAATATTGTGAATTATCTAGCAGAAGATACCTACCACCGGAATTCAATAATGTAGATAAGAAGAAGTTTTTCACGTATCTGAAGCATTATCATTAGACGATCCCTATCTAAAAAGTGTGCCCCGATGCCATTCTTAGAGATGCGCCCATGATTATGAGATTCTAAGTATTTTGCACATGTGTCATTCTAAAGAAGCCGGAGGTCACTATGGGCCAAACAAGACAAAGAAGAAAGGTACCGCAGCAGCTATGGGATTCTATTGACCAACAATTCATAAGTCCGCTACGAGTTTACACGAGCCTCGCCATTCCCCGCTAAATGACCAGAATATTTCTAAGGTAATGAGATGCCACCGCAGAGTATCTTAGAAGTGGAGTTATTTGATGTATGGGGAATTGATTTTGTTGGGCCATTCACATCGCCGTAATCAAATCGTTACATCCTCGGTAGCGCTGATTATGTTTCAAACGGGTGGAAGTAGTGAGCTTTCACCTACTAATGATGCCGTGGTTGTCCCGAGGTTTCTAAGAAAACATTTTGACGAGGCTTTGGAGTGCCCAGAGCCATAATTAGTGACGGAGGGAGTCATTTCGTAATAGGTTGTTTGAGAAGTTAATGATGAGATATGATGTTCGATTAAGATTGCAAAGAAAGATATCACCCTGCATTTAGCTGATAAGTCAAAGTCACGAACAGAGAGATTAAGAGGATCTTAGAGAAGACTGTGAATCCCACAAGGAAAGATTGGTCTTTGAAATTAGATGACGCTTCTTTGGGCGACAGATGCCTTATAGGACTACGATTGGCATGTCACCATATATGATGTTGTTTTGGAAAAGCATGTCATTTACCGGGTAGAACTTGTGCACCGAAATTGCTGCTACCACTACGAGGTTTCTAAACATGGATGAGAATTTAGGCGTGTGAAAAGAGAATGCTAGAGTTAAATAGAGTGAGGAGTTTAGACTTCAAGCTTATGAGAATGCAAGTATTTACAAGGAAAGAACAAAACGCCGCACGATAAGAAGATTCTCAACAAAGACATTTCATGTTGGAGATAAGGTGTCTGCATATAATTCACGCTCATTTTTTCCCGAAGTTGAAGTCTAAATGGTATGGACTACATATAGTCAAGAAAGTCTACAATTCAGGTTCATGTGAAGTTAGACATGAATACTGGGTAGATTTTCACAGCTTAACGGCCATAGGTCAAACATTACCTAGAGCACAAGTATAACCCTGAGTTGGAAGTCTTTATGTTGACAGAGCTGCAATATGAATGAAGGAGTCCTATTAATACAAATGAGCCGATTTACTATAAATTCGTAACTATTTCTAAAACCCTTATTTATTGCTTTTGTTTATTTTAGTTATTTTGAGTCAATAAATAGCATGACAATCACAAGGTTTTTTCATCACATATATCTTCACCACCGATATATGTGGCTTTTTCCTTCACGATTCTCATGTGATACCTCGTAAAAATTTCCTCTCATCTTGCTCAGCCAATATAAGAATAAAGTGGCTTAAATTGTTTTTGTGCATTCCTCCGGCATGCACGACACGCCACCTTATTTTCTTATTGCCCTTCACATGTTACTTCACCGCTTTTTTGGAAGAATTTTGACCGTAGGTAACAACTTGGAAGTGGAATGACCTAGGAGCTAATGATTCTGCTCCGGTATTCATTTTGACTCGGCCGACATTTCCAGAGCTAAGTACCTTTCATTTTCTTTATTATTAGTCATTGGGGACAATTTCTATAATAAGTAGGGGGTAGGCGTCTTAGCTGGATAATCGAAAAAAGGAATATTTTTGAAATTTTAACATTGTTTTTAGCTTGCTTATTGAACGTTTTCGAGTAAGAAATCGGTAGAAAATGAGCCCAAGTTCGATTTGAAGTGAGCTATAGCATATTCAATTTAGTATGAAGAATGAGCATATGTTATGTTGCATGAAGTAGTAACTTATTAATTATTATTCTATCATTGCAATCAATATTTGAGCACATAATTTGAGTGAGAAGTGTTTAAGATCGATGATGAGTTGTTTTAACTGGGAATCATTATTTGTCCGTCTATATACTTTAACAAATTGTTGTAAGACAAGTGAAGCAACATGGATGATGAGAGGTAACCGACAAACAGACTTGTGAGAGAAAGAGAAAAAAAGGAGGAAATCTACTGTAAAAATTGAAAAAAAGAAAAAGAAAATTATATGCAATAAAGACAAAGAGGGAAGCTTAACTCATGTAAAAAGGGCACGACTCGATAAAAATAAACAAACGAGGACTTAAGAGCGATGCTCACTCCCCGAGTCCGCCCGACCCGATTAAGGTACCATGTTGTGTAACCAAGTATGAAGGCAAGATGAGCGAGTGTATGTGCAAGTAAGTTAAGATTGTGTGGTTAATACAACTTGATTCTTCTCACAAACGCACTATCACGACTAATTCATCACATGACACATTGTCACAGTGGTAAGTAGTGATTAATGGAAAGCTTATGGATTGTGGCTTAATGTATGTCTCTCGCTGGAAATCTTTATTGAATATGTGGTAGTTGATGGGGATTGCTTTTGAGGTACATTCCGCTTGATACTCGCTCATGGATGAGCAAAAGGCTAGTAGGGGTAGTTGATGATGGTTAAAATAGTCTATCATACGACATCAACATTCTACCCATTATGAGCTAAAAATAGTAGTTTCGAACTATAACTATGAACCATTTGAGTTGAATAGCATATGTCGGGTTCATGCATATGTCGTGGTATTATTTGATTATTTTCAGATACGGATATTGGGCCGAGTATGATGGATGAATATGGAGTAGATCAATGAAAATAATGGGCCTAGAGTATTCCGTAACCTTCCAAGTTAAGTCGGTCAAGAAAAAAAGACAAAATACCTCGCTTCACTGAAGGTGCCGTTGACTTATCGAGAGTCCGATCCTTCCGAAATGCATTTTCTTGGACGAGGGGTAGAACTAGATGTTTCTAAGTCGGTTTAGATAGCTATAAATAAGAGGCTTCACTAAGCAGTAACACAATGTACCCAAATTATTCAAGGCAAATTATGTAATAAAAGTTCTTTGTTCTTTATTTTATTATTTTATGAGTTCTGGTCAGAAGACAACGGAGTCGCCGCCTAGGGAGAGATCCGAGGGAGATCTACGCTCAACTTCGAGGGTATGATTTTCTGTCTTTTCTAAAATGTAGATCTATCGTTGTTCTATTCGACTAGTATGTTTTAATTGTTTATTTAGTTTAATTATGTAGTAGTTAGTTTATTTTACCCCATGTGTTATAGATCCGATTCACAGATGAAGAAATGATGGAATAGTAGATGCTGCTCTTCAAATCTACGACGGTCTCTATCGCTAGATCTCAATACCTAGTAAATTACTAATTCATGATAATCGGCGCCACCACGCTTGATCGATAGATTTAATTTACATGTTTTTAGCCTTATCAACTATTTCCATGTTATCGTAAACTAGCATGAAATACTTAATAGTTAAGTGCTATGTTTGGACATTATCTAGAATGGACCCTGTGAACGTGTTGATCAATGCGTCGACATCCTGCTTCAAGCGGTTTGTCGTATGAGTTAGCGCCAATATCGATAAACCTAGTTCTTTATGCGTATTGACCATTACGGACCAATTAAGGAGGGTAGCTTGTGTATAGATTGTCTACTACCATTGTCGGAATAGATAGAGTTGTGAGTTGTACCGTAAATGAACAATGAATAAATTCACCAAATGGGGAGGACTGCTCCATGTGTGGGGGAATAACTAATTACTCATAATTGAACTAATACATTAGAAACTCATTTTGCTTCGTGTGAAGTAGCATAATCTTGTTAGTTTGAGGAACCAAATTTACTACTCGTTTATATTATAGTTGGTCATAGACCATTATCGTGACAAGCTCAATCTTGATAATTGACGTTTCTACGAGTCCCCGTGGATCGACCTTGACTTGCCAAGACTTACTATGATAGACCTAGTCCTATTGCTAGTATGTGCTTTGCACGTGATCAAGTACAAGTGCCTTACATGCCATAGTCAGCTGGTGAAGTTACTTAGCTGATTACTCCAGTTAGCTGCTCCTTAGTACTTAGTCAATTTCTATCATTCCCAACTCAGCTCTCAACTTGCTAAATCTTTCATGACTGAGTGGTTTTGTGAAAATGTCAGCCAATTGATCTTCAGAAGGTATGTATCATTGAATAACATCTCCTTTTTCAAAATGATCCCTGATAAAGTGATATCTTACATCAATATGCTTTGTTCTTGAATGCACATCGATTTTCAAAGAATAGATATTGCACTTGTGTTGTCACACCTAATTGGAATTGTCTTCTCCTCCATTCCATAATCCCTTAGCTGTTGTCTGATCAAAAGTACTTGTCCATAGCAACTGCCTGCTGCTATATGTTGGAAATAATATTTATGTTTCGTTGATGATTCGTCACGTAATTAATAAGATCACTTATAACCCATGATGATGAAGTCATAACTAGCTATTATAGTGCGTAATGAAAGAAGAAGCAAGAAACAAATATAGAAAATGTATAAGTTCTATCTAGAGTCCGAATCTTGTATAGTTATTTTAGACAAGCATTGTAATAGATAGAAACTAGGAAAACAAATTGAGTCACAATAAGAAAACTGAGTTTATATATGAAGAATCGAGGAGCAGCATTTAGTTATGCAAGAATCAAGAAGATAAGCTCACCGAGGGACATGCACTCGGGCTTGGCCTATCTAAGAAGATCAAGAACCGAGAGACACAGCATACGCTATTGAAGATGTAAGAACTCGAGGTGGCAAACTCGCTAGAAGTCGATTAAGCCGTGACTATAAATCATGATTCCGCAAACTGCAGGTGATCTCAAATCAACTATAGATCATGTAAAGTCAATAATCTTAAGGACAAAGATTATCGCTATCGTGAGAAGAAGGAAGTCGACGGGTGTACTCCGACTTAGTCAATTAAAGTCGGATGTCAAGAATACAAGGTACTCGCTTTGAAGAAGAGTAGAAAACTCGAAAGTTAAGGCTTTGTTAAATTTAAACTAACAAAACGGCAAAAGGTCGTATATATGAACGCTACAAACGACAAATGTAATGGCAAAAAGAGCTAGTTGACCGTTACATCACCCCTATAAATACACAGAGAAAAAGGATTGGAAAAGGGGGATCGGAGAAGTTTTGTAAAGCACATATCTAAAGATCCGCATCTAGATAATCGTGAGTTCATATCTAGAAAAGGCGGAAGCCAATGTAATTGTCTTGATGATTTAAAAGAAAGATCCAAAGAACTCCATTAGGGGGGAAGCAGATATCTTGGAGCTACAACGCAATATCCGTAAGAATCGACATACCACCGATTTAATCTTTGATTAATTCTAAACCTAACCTTTGTGAAAAAGGTTGGTTGTGTATAGTTTGAGGAGAGCAACCCACCTTTCCTCATACGGTTGCAACTTGCTGCCACAAATGTTGCAAACATGGACTGTGTGTGTGATAGTGATGAGATGGTGAAGGAGTCATTCCACCTCCGAAAGATCAAGCAAAGTGTAATGAAGGAGCAATCCTACCTTTCTTCATCAGTGTGTAGACAAAGAAACCAGAGTGTCGTGAAGGACTATCATTAGGCTAGGATTTTGTAACGGGTTATCTCAAAATTCTAGTGATACCTCCTACACCACAGAGAAGTGGGAGACGACGGGATTACACCACCCGAACTTCCATAAACAAATCTGATCGCTAAAATCGGTGTCCAATCTACCGGCAAAGGTACCGGTCAATTGTAGTGTAGTCCGTGAATCAAGTGTCGAATCCTCGTGAAAAAGAAAATGTAATTTAAAATGTGGTTAAACACCAATTAGCTATTATTATCTTGATCTAAGTCGCAATTCTTTTAATTGTGAGCTATTCAAATGATAAATAATTAGATATTTATATGATATGATACCAATATAATAGATAGTTAATAAGAACTAACCAAGACAATGTTATTGAATTATGATCTCTTTAGTTTTAATGGATGTGACCAATCTTCTTGTTGAAGTGTAATTGATTACGTGAAACGGTATACTCCTCACCTAACAAATTCCCTCATACGAGTGCACGAATTCATTCTATGCCTCCTCCTTGGTAAAACCGTAATTAAACCTAATGATTTGACATGATAATCTCTCGAGTATAAATATTCTATCCCCGGATAAGAAAGAGGGTTCCGCTTGTCGACGGCCAATTTTACCTTCCGGTCTTTCTACCCTTTTCTCATACCCTAACGCCTCTCGGTCGGGCCTATGATTAGGTTATGGTTCTCGCCCATACTGTTAATTACGCCAATATAGACTATCAATTAGTTCAAGTAGAAAGAGATTCATCGATTCAATTTTAATCATATTTTAACTTAGTCATCATCCATTTCCTAAAAGAGAAACATTTTTCAATTACATGTCTTGGCTAGTTGTATAATTAGCCTACATACATTATTACTAGTAGATAAAATTGTAAAAAACAAACAAACATAATAACAAAGCAGAATATTACCAATTATAATTGTTGAAGGAGGCTTCATTCTCTCAATGTCACAACAAAGTGATAAATTCAACAATCTTCAATAATTATTCTTACTATTACAACATTATTACTACTACTTTTAGGCATAATGCCTATCAAATAATATTTACAGAGAGTAGATAAGATAGGGATATATATATATATATTGGTATATTTTTTTCATACCTCATAAATGAGGTATTTATAGGCGTAAATCTCTCGTCCGGGCGTATGCTGAAACTGATTCGCGCGCGGCGCCGATTAACTGATTTCAATATCATGTGGTCGACGCATACGGGTAACATACGGGTAATTATCACATAATCCGCGTGAACTGCTTCTTCCGGTCCATACTGGTTTGTCTCGCCACTTGATGATTTTTGTATGATTTGATTCCGATTCTTCTACTTTGTATCACATAATACCAGATAACAACAACAAAACGATAAAACACAGTAAATCTGACAACAAAAGTTATAATTTGTATTATGTTATTTATTTGTATTTATTAGATTTTTATATGTTATTTTACTATCATTTAATATTTTTAGATAAAATTAATCAATAATATGTATAAAATGTGATAACATTTTGTTATAAATTTAACATATATCAACTATTCCCACTTAAATTTTGATCGTCCCTCGTTAAAAATAAGTTTATAAATAATAGATACATATTCATAATGAAAACAATATAATTTATTTAGACTAAATTTTTAATTTAGTAAGGTATATCATTTATATTTTAGTTATATTAATTTTATCTATTTAAGATTATTTAAGAAGATAAAAGTGTGTATAATTCAATAAATTAGTTATAAAATATTATCTAAAATGAAATTTACATGAATTACTTAATAAAAATATTTAGAATAACTTTAAAATCGCCAATCGCATTTAATTATTTAATCAAAGACTAAGTCAAGAAGTTGGCAAAAATTCACTTATAACGCTCAAAGTTCGTGGTGTTTGGTTAATCAAGGATAAGAAAGGAAAATCGAAAAGAGATAAGCAAGTCGCACGTATTTACACCTTCAACTTTTGATCATCAAAAATATCTTGATTAGTAACATCCTCGATAATCGATTTAATGATTTTTTTATTTTTTTTTTATTTTTTTTTTTTTTATTTTTTTTTATTTTAAACTAACATATCCGAACTTATTGCTGTAATCGACTATTTTTCAAGCATGCCATGAGGTGAGAACTAATATATTAGTACCCAACTATTCCAAGAATAGCAACAATTGATACAAGATTGCCTTCCAAATAATATTTATTCCAATCTCAAATTATACCACTTTTGTATTTCAATGTCGCCACCGCTTATCCATAAGCACATACTATACTTATGGATTTCAAAGAAATGTAGACCAATTTAAGTTATGGGTCGGTTTTATCTAGTTAATCATAATGGCTAAATTCGAGTGAGGTCTTGATCACTCTACAAGCTACGAGGTGGGACAAAATTGGAATTATGTCTAAGAGGCTATTTAGCTCTAGTTAATCAAAGTAATGCCAAAAATCTCATCATTCCTAGTCCGATTCCAATTTCATACTTGTCTTGAAATGAAAATTATTCTAAAATTTTATTATAAGTGATTCTTTGTCCAATTCCATAAAAAAATATTTCATACTATTTATCTAGATATACATACTTAATTTCTTGTTAAAATCTAAAATAGATATAAATAATATGGAAATAATATATCAAGCTTACTTTACTTAATTAAAAATTTGTTCTATCAAAATATATCATTTTTATTATAATAATTATATATTATTTCATTTATTTCCTTGAGGATAATTAAACTAAGTGTATAAGTATTTGATATATTAACTTCATTTTATTTACTAACCTAACTCCATTCCCCACTAGCGAACTCATCATCATCGCCGATGATAAGTGAGTGCAATAATTGGGTAGAAAATAAAAGGAATGATTTTAATTAAGGTGATACGAGTTTTTCTTATAAATTATTCATTTAGAAAAGAAAAGATTACAACATAACATTTTTATTAAAGGAAATATTAATATTACACAAAATATAAGGACATAATTAAACAAACTTATGGACTTAAAGGAAATTCTTAAACTAAAACAACTTAAAAAGAACTTAAAACTTAAAAACTTAAAACATCTTATTCCACTTATAAACCAATCACTTAGACTCCTCCCATCTCACACAGATGAAATGACTCTCTCTAATCTTCTTCTCAGTAGATGAACCGCTTGGTACATTTACCGAAGCGCACTCAAGAGGTTGACGAGAAGGAAAGATCTCATCCAAGCATTCTCCGAACTCCCGCAAAACGGATACAGAGTTTAGAGATCAAAGACGCAAACGGCATCGGGTTGATTTAAAATTTCGCCTACCAAGAGCAAAGTTGATAGCCGCTCAGGATCAGACTCTCTACCAATAATAGCTCCAATCGTAATAGCATACAAGAGCAAAGATCTCATCATCGTAAACCTCGAAAAGTCCAAAGTTGGAAAAACTCGCGAATTTATAAAATGTTTCTGTGTTCAAGATTTAGGAAGCAGAGTCAAGTGGAGACAACATGATCACGGTTGTAATTTGGAAAGAGAATTTGGAAAGCTTCGCACATTTATCAATAACACCATGAATCGTGTCCAAATTCCACCGCGATTCATAATGACTATTTGGGGTAGTTTGGACAGAGGTATTTGAAAAGCTTGATTGATGATAAAAGGAGTGAATGGTACAATACAACCACGGACACGCACAAAACGTGTCGATGCGATGCGAAACAGAGTCCGATGAGTCGCATAAAATTCTCGAACTAGAGTGACATTGACCTTGCCTCTGGTGTACGGACAAAACGATCCCATCCACCTCCTTCAATACGGAGAAATCCCCATCGTTCATTTTTCAAAGTCGAGACCTTTCAAGTAAAATAGGGACCCAACCAAAATTGGCTGATAACGGCCTTGAGTCGCTTGGTGCGGATAATTATTAGATCGAAAATAAATGTTGAATATCCGGGTTTCATCATTTGGGTACAATCAGAGAGTAATCAAGAATCAAGGAGAGGAATGATTGGACATTTTCTACCGTTAATCAAGAGGGAAAAGAGAGGGAGGGGTATCCTTCTAAGATTGCAAGGTATGCTATTTATAGGTAAAAATTGAGCGCGTAAGAGGAAAAATTCGCTTCAAAGGTCATAAATAGATTTTCCGCGAAATCGTGTTCCGCCTACGCTGAATCTATTTAATTCACCAAATAAATACCCTATATATATATAACTGTCAGGTCGGTGATAACCCGGCGTGAACCGGAATATACCCGGCGTACGCCGGATTTCACTATTCACGGACAGAGTCTAATTTGTGTGTTGATGGCCAGAAAATTTTCAAAATCAAACAAAATAAAATACATCATTCATCAAAATGTTATAAATAAATTATTACCAAATAAATTCTACGAACCGGGAAATTATTAAAGTGCACTAACCATCGAGTGCATCAACCAAACGCCAACGTTAAAATTTCTAGTGCCAAACAACATAATGAAAGGAAATAGTCATCAAAGTACAAATGTTTTTCCAATGATAAAATTTTAACCGCTTTATTCAAGTCTTCAAAATTCAAATCATGCGCGGCCGTGATATGGATTGAGTCTAAATCGCCCAAAGTCGGAAGTTGAAGTCGTGGTATAGAATGGATCTTGTGAACGATGGTAGACATAGTAACCGAACTATCGAATCCAAGCGATCCAAAACCGTAGTGATAAACAAATCGCTGCACTTCCAAATCCTCAAGAGCAATTGTGACACCCGGAAACATACCACCGACATACTAAATCGACCAAGTAACCTCGAGTGTAGGATTGAGAGGTAGGAGGCGAAGGAATCGGTCGAACCCAGCCGGTAGGTATAGGATCTCGCCGCACCGAGGCGTATCATCGACATCCGCTCATAAGGTGGTCTGACTCTCTCATAAAAGCTCACCGACCTCTAACTCCCACTCTAATATCATTGGCCCACCGCCGACTCGGCCTCGAATCCTAACAAAGATATTAGTCTCGACTTCTATCAATTGCACTTAGAATGGCGCCGATCGGGTGATAACTCGACTGCACAGTGCCGCCTGTAAGAGGATCCAAATAAAGGGGATTCTAGTACGAGGGATTTGGCCGACGCCGCCGTCGGTTAGATTATTATAATCAAGTTTACCAAAGAGTTGCGGGGCAAGTCTAGACCTATGATCGGGGTATCAAGAGGAAACAATTTTGTCACCGGTAAGGCTCGAACTCGCCATCGTGCACAATGCAGAGATTAGATTTGAAATGGCATGTTTCCTTGCGGAATACGAGCATGAGCAAAATCCCAAACCTTATTGAAAATCAATTTTCCTAGATTGACCGGAATATCCTTAACTATCGCCTGCCAAAGAATGACATCATCTCTACCAAAAGCACCGATACGAGTAGATGGACCGACATTATAGCCTGTAAAACATCTTAATAGCTCGACATCCTTAATACAACCCCGTGATGCAAACCTATTATCAATCCACGCCGCAGATGGGTCGGCGCTTGTTGAGCTTCATAAGCCTTAGCTTGCAAAACACTAGGCCGGATTAAACCCCAAACAGATAATAATCTTCCTCATCGTGAACCTCAGAATGGCAAAAATGCATTAATGACTCGATCGAGTAAAAGTGGACGGTAGCATTTCTAAGAGAAACAGAGGTCAAAGGGCCTTCATCTACTGCACTCATAAGGTAAATAATCGAATAAAATTCAGCCACCATCGTGGCATTAATGTGGTCAACACGCCACGGGCTATCTCCATCCAAATTTATTCTCAAAAATTTCCTTCGCCTCAGTCCTAAGGCAAGAAAATCTATACCTGCTCTAGCAAGATCGACATTTTGAAAAATATCTATCAAAAGCGCCACGGCCGCAGGATCGCGCTTTTTTAAAGGATATGGCCTCTTCTTCATCGCCGAGGCCTAGGCTCATGCACAGTACTAAGGTGTGGTATGTCGATTTTCTTTTCTTACTACCCTTTTACGAGAGGAAGACTCAAATGATCTACGATTGTGGTATCGATAACAACACCAAATACAAATAACAAAAATTAATATTAAAACAAAATGAAAACATCAACAAAAATTGATAAAATTGATACTTAAAATTATAAACTTGATAAATAATTATATTAGATGATTACCTAAAATGTGAGGGATGTAGAAAACGTGGTGGCCGGAAAATATGTCACTACGAATTGTGTGCTTGGTTTCTAAAATCACCAACTTTGAGTGTAATGTATTAAATTTGTAGTGTGTGTGGTAGAAGAGGTATTTGAAATAATAAAATGGAGAAGAAAAGAGGTGGGTTTTATGGTGTAAAGAGGTGGGGAGAAAAGGGAAGGGCGGCGCTGCTAAGAAAAAAAATTGTAGAAGAAGAAGAAAAGAGAGAACCCGTGAGGTTAAGTTCATTTAATTCGCGTGGACTGGTTTAGTCCGGCCTACGCCGGGTTATCAAAACTGCTTTTTTTTTTTTTTTTTTTTTTTTTTTTTTTTTTTTGTATCATAAAAATATTTTTATAAAATCCCAAAATCATTTAATGATAAAATAAATTACTACGATATTTTTGTATGATAAATTTAATTATATCATATAAACCATATATGATAAAAATAAGTTTATCATAAAATTTTTTTATAAAATCTTGAAAATAAAATTCAATCTACTTACTCCTATCATCCTTAATTCTTCGAGATTTCTATAGAAGCGTCCATCAACCTAATTCCTAGGAATGATGCGCTTGAATTCTCTCTTTGTTGTCCATCGATTTTCGGATAACCACCTAGTCGCTCCCATCTTAATTACATTCAAACATTCATCCTGGATTTGGTTGTGCTTTCCCACATTTTCCATCAGTGTCACTCTTTCCACAGATTCTACACCTTAGTAGAATCTTGCCTTCTCTTTATAGCACTTCTCGATTTCCCATTACAAAGATCTCTTCTCTAATTTTACTTATCATTTTATTCAATTTAAAACTAAGGTTTCTATTTTAAAGGCAACATCTTTATCTAAACCTAATTTTAAAAGTAGAATAAAACTTCTATTCTATCTATAAAAGGCATTCCAGCTTTTAATGTCTATCCGTAAAAGACTAAATTACCTAAAATGTATTTTAAAACTAAAAATAAGAAAGAGTGTACTGAATCACCACTTTGTGGTCGATAGCAAAACGCTTTTTTAATCACGAGGGTCGCTGTACATAACCTCTCTTGTTGAGGTATCCTTCTTCTTTACACAAATAACTTCACTGTGACCATTGGCTATAAAAGTTGTGAATCCATCGCTAATTCTATAGCTCCCGACTTATAGATTTTTGTTACCTCATATGGACTCGCCCATCTTGATTTAAGCTTACCTCGAAACCACTTCAAACGTGAATTATATAAGAGTACTCGATCACCTACATGAAACTCACGAAGATAGATCCTCTTATCATGGAAAGATTTCGTATGCCTTTGTAGATTCGAGCATTTTCGTAAGCGCCGAGACGAAACTCATCCAGCTTCATAATCAAGTAATCTATAATCACCAACAAATTTTGATCAAAATTTAGAAATTTAATAGCCCAAAAGGCTCGATGTTCTAATTCAACAGGAGATGACAAGATTTACCAAAACTAATTTATAGGAGAACAACCAATTGGTGTTTTAAAGGTCGTTTCTATATGCCCATAATGCATCATCTAGTCTTTCTCGCCAGCTTTTACGATTTGACTCTATAGTTTTTTCCACGATTCTTTTTATTTCTCTATTAGATACTTCTACCTCGCCCACTAGTTTGTGGATGATATGGTGTACCAAGTTTATGTTTTACACCATACTTCTCAATTAATTTTGTAAATGGACGGTTACAAAATGTGATCCTTGGTCACTAATGATAGCCCTGTGAGTGCCAAATCTCGTGAATATATTCTTTTAAGGAATTTTAACACTACTCTAGAATCATTAGTGGAAGAGCTTCACTTTCTACCCATTTGGATACATAATCGACCATCACTAAAATGAATTTCTTACCAAAAGATGGAGGAAAGGGGCCCATAAAATCAATACCCTGCACATCAAATAACTCACACTCCAAAATAGGTCGGAGAGGCATCTCGTGCTTCTGGAAATATTTCCCATTTCTCGCATGACTCACAAACCCTTGCATAGTGGTGTGCATCTTTATATAGAGTAGGCCAAGAAAATCCACTTTGCAAGACTTTGTAAGCGGTTTTCCACCCTCCATGGTGCCCTCCACCTCACGATCATGGCAAAATGATAGTACACTTAAAATCTCATCATTGGGTACACATTTTCTAATTATACCATCCAACATTTTCAAAAGATCCGCTTTTCCCAATAGTAAAATTTTAAATCATAAAAGAACTTCTTTTCTCACAAGCATGTCCAATGAGATGGAATATACTTACAGTAAAGTAGTTAACAATATTACCAACCATGGCGAGCTTTCTTGGATAAATTACCACTTTTAACCAATGTGCATTCTTGGAGGAGCATCAACCATGAGGAGTTGTTCATCCGAAATGAATCTTTGATTCTTTGTCTTCCTCCTTTTCTTTTTCAAATTCCATACGACTCAAATGGTCTCACACTACGCTTTCACCGCTCTTTTATCTTTAATTTCAATGTCAAATTCTTGAAGTAGCAGATCCATCTAAGAAGACGAGGCTTCAGATCTTTCTTCTTTAACAAATATTTTAATGTCAATGATCAAGATAAACAATTACTTTGGAACCTATGAGATACGATCGAAATTTGTCTAATGCAAAGATTACACCAACAGCTAGCCTTTTCGTGGTGGCGAATTAAGTTGGGCTGTGTTCAAGGTATGAGATGCATAGTAGATTGCCTTAAGTACTTTGTCATGGCGCTGACCTGAATCACCCGATCGCTGATCACTAGCATCACACATAAGTTCAAACGGTAAGTTCCAATGGTGCGCTTAGAATCGTGCAAGCTACTAATCGTGCTTTCAAAGTTTCAAATGCTTCCATACATTTATCATCAAACTTAAAAGGTACTTTTTTTCAAGCAAATGACTGAGAGGTTTAGCTATGCGTGAAAATCTGCAATAAATCTTCTATAGAAACCCGCATGTCCAAGAAATCCTCTCGTCAGAGTTTTCAGTTTATCGTGGAGGTAACTTTTAATTACTTCAACTTTGGCTTTATCTACCTCAATACCTTTTTCGTAAATTGATGACCTAAAACAATACCATCCGATACCATGAGATGACATTTTTCCCAATTTAAAACTAGGTTGGTGTCTTCACAAATGCTTAAGCACGCTGTTTCTAAGTGTAAAAGACATTCTTCAAAAGAATCTCCAAAACGCTGTCATCCATAAAGATTTCCAAAATTTTTCTACCATATCTCAAAATATTGCCATCATGCATCTTTGAAATGTAGCTCGTGCATTACATAATCCAAACGGCATTCTTTTATAGGCAAAAGTTCCATATGGACATGTGAAAGTCGTTTTTTCTATCTCCTCGCCGCAATAAATATTTGTAAATAACCCGAATAACCATCCAAGAAACAATAAAATTTATGTCCACTTAATCGCTCTAACATCCGCATTTATGAATGGAAGTGGATGATGGTCTTTCTTGGTATGCTCATTCGCTTTTTAAAATCGATGCACATTCGATATCCTCGTGACTTCCTTGTTGGAATCCATTCATGTTTATCATTTTCCTTTATCGTGAATCCGCCTTTTTTAGGCACTACTTGAGTAGACTTACCCACTCATCGCCGACATGGAAAGATTATTCCCATTTCTAGTAACTTAATAACCTCTTTCTTGATTACTTGTTGCATATTTGGGTTGAGACGGCGCTGTGGTTGGATACATGGTTTAGCCTCTTCATTCAAGATGATCTTGTGTACACAAATCTCGTGACTTATTCCCCGAATATCTCAGAATCGCCCATCCAAACGCTTTCTTATGTTGTCTTAACATTCTTAATAACCGATCTTCCCGTGACTTGGTCAACGATGATGAGACAATAACAGAAGCAAATTATCATTTTCAAGAAAGGCATATTTGAGATTTGCAGAGAGAGGTTTTAATTCCGCATTCTTTGGTGGCTCCTCACCGGGTTTCAAATATCAGGCCATCCAAATTCTAAATCTAAATAACGATGCCATGGACGTTTTTCAAAAGAACTTCCGTGTCGATATAAAAATGATTTCTTTCTTTTCTTGGTCGTCTCTTCATGATAGATAAGGCTAAACATTCTTCGAGCTTATCTTCAAAATTTTATGATTCAAAGATCATTCATATACATGTAAGATATGCTTTCTATGAATGAACATGATTCTAGTGATTTGTATGGATGTTTCATAGCCTTAAAGATATTAAAGGTGACTTCATCTTCATTGACTCTTAAAATTAATTCGCTTTTTGAACATCAATAAGAGTTCTTCCCGTAGCTAGAAATGGTCGACCTGTAATAAGAGGTGCTGAAAATCCTTCTTCCATTTCCATGACTACAAAGTCAACTGAAAGTAAAACTTATCTATTTTAACCAATACATCTTCAATGACCTTTAGACGCTTAATAGACCTATCCGCCATCCGAGAGTCATCTCGGTGTTTTTAAGTTTTCCTATTCCAAGTTTCCTATAATCCTCAAAAGACATAAGATTAATGCTAGCCCGAGATCACAGAGTACCTTTTAAACAGAAAACCCCCAATCTCACACGGGATGGTAAAACTACCTGATCTTTTAGTTTAGAGGAAGTTTGTGCCAGAATATCATGAAACATTCTTCGCTGAGGCAGATGTTCTCATATTCTTCTAAACGCTTTTTTGTTCGAGAGAATATCTTTAAGAAACTTGCCATAAGTAGGCATATTGATTAGTGCTTCTATGACAGAATATTGACATTCAGTGACGAAATGTATCAAGGAAACGCATATACTTTTTATCCGCTTTCAACTTCTTAATTTGATCTCTAGTGGGTAAGGTAAAGACTTAAGGTCAATAAATCTGTGTTTTGCGCTATGCCTCCTTACCTTTTCCTTAGATAAATGATGCTTCCTTAAATGTTTGAGCATCCGTGGTCTCCATGTGTCATGATTCTCGTAATATCTTCCTTGAAATTTGTTCAAAATCCTTCTTTACTTGTTCTCGCTGGGGTATTGCTACTCCCTACTTGGTCTGTAGGCTATCAAGAATTTCGCTTTTCTAACATGTTCATTGAATAAGGTTCGTAGATCGCTAGCCCTTGGATTTTTCAAGATTCTCGACTTTGATCCATTCTTCCTCTTCATTTCGGGCCAATATGATCATTACGACTTAAGAATTCATCAATTATTTCTTCTTCTTCTTCATCGACTTCTCGTTCGCCCTGCTTTCCAAGTCCTTTTCGAATTTATCATCCAAATCATCTTCTACTTCATTATTTCCTCGAGTTTTCTACTCCGCTACTTCCAAATATCCTTCGCTTCGGGTAATAACAAAGATTCACCTCTCTAGGTTTCTTTCAAAGATTACTGTAATCCTCCCGGAGGTCTACCGCTTTTTCGCTCTCCTTCTACTACTCAAGTGATCTTCCATATTACGACCGATGCCTCTATAGTTCTCATTCTCGTGTCATGCCCACTCATGGATGTTTTCAAAGTACTCATATCCTTAGTGACAGCTCCTATGTGAAGTCATCATGGTTTCCATATTCTCGAGCTTAGTAGACATCACACCCATCATGTTTTCCATTAATTTTTCCCATTTGTCAACTCCTTCTACGGGCCGAGTTGAACTTTGAGTAACCGTATACTTTGTGTGTGTGTGTGTGGTATAATCTGGGTGGTGATTGTCGGTTTTGACTTGACGAATTTCCTGTAACTTTGGTTTTGAGTATTGTAATGAGCTTTTGTATTGAGCAGATGATAGGTGGTTGTCCTTGCTTACTTGGGTTTTCAAATTTCAACGAAAGGTAGGATGGTCTCTTTTAATGGCATTGAATGAGTTTGAATAAGCATTATTCAAATTCCTATGTATGTGCGTAAAACTCACTTCTTCCCTAGAATATTCTTCGGATTCTTCTATTCCGTTATCATTATTCAATATTCATTTGATAATTTTCCTTCCGAGCTAGAATTTTGTTTCCTTGTAAGCCATCAAACTTTCTACTAAGATTTTCCAGATGTGCTAAAACTTCGAGTTTGATGTAGATTCACTTACAAATGCTACTTTTCTCGTGATCGAACCTCGCTTTCCCACATTCGGTTATTCTTAGAAATTTTCTCAATTGCATCATAAACAACTTGTGCTTCACTCATCATCAAAGAGCCTCCACATGCATGATCAACATCAAGACGTGAGTCCTTTCTCAATTTACGGCAAAAAGTTGGATTTGCATGTCAAGAGAGTAACCATGATCGACAAGCTCTTAACAACTTTTTAAATCTTTCCCACGATTTCCAAGTGTTTCCTCGATCCTTGTCTAAAATTAGCAATTTCGACCTTCAATTCCAAATTCCTACCGGCGTGAAATATTGTTTTAGAAACTCGCTTGAATGTCCCGCCAACTTGTCAACGAATGATGGGAGTGACATAAACCAGCTTCTAGCTCTTCCTTTTAATGAAAAAGGAAACATCGACATCCTTGTCAATTCACGATGAGCACCTTGGCTCTTGGCAAGTTGTTGCACAATTCTTCAAAAAGATATAGTGATGATGCGATCTTCGCCATCTTCACCAAGAAATTGAGCTCGTGTGTCAATCAAACCAAAAAGATGGGATTTAATTTCAAAGTTATTTGCTCCTTCATTAGGTAGACGAATTGATTGTTAGTTTCATTTCTTCTCAAAGTCCGATCACAAATCGGTCTCTGGGTTTGGTGGGTTATTATTATGATGATTATTCTGATTTCGGTTTTGGTTATTCCGATTATTGGGATTCGTTATTGAGATGTGGTGGTGGTGGTAGATTTTGTAACGGTGGATTAAGATTATTGAGGTTTTGTCCATGTCCTCGGCATGAACAAGCCCTTGTTCGTGTGGTGTTTCTTCACCGCCTCGCCATTTCCTTACCTTGAATTGATGATTCTTGGGGAGATATGTCTCCAAGATGTCCTTGGTCGGTTTGGCCACGCTTATATTTTCTTCTCTTAATTGTCTTTCGTAAGTATTTATATCCGCTTATAAGGAGAGTAAGTGGTGCCTTACCGCTCGGGTCATCAACTACAAAAATAGAAAACAACACTAAAACAAGAAAGTGGCTACTTACCAACGAGGTAAGTACCAAAGAAACGAAAAGTAGAAATGAGATTAAGAAAAGTGTTGACTTATTCTCAAGAGTTTTGAGCTAATATAAGTAGTAACTATGTACATAATAAATTAACATCGCTATTCCCGCAACGGCGCCAAAACTTGATCGGCTAAAACTGGTGTCCAATCTACCGGCAAAGTACCGGTCAATTGTAGTGTAGTCCGTGAATCAAGTGTCGAATCCTCGTGAAAAGAAAATGTAATTTAAAATGTGGTTAAACACCAATTAGCTATTATTATCTTGATCTAAGTCGCAATTCTTTTAATTGTGAGCTATTCAAATGATAAATAATTAGATATTTATATGTATATATAGATACCAATATAATAGATAGTTAATAAGAACTAACCAAGACAATGTTATTGAATTATGATCTCTTTTAGTTTTAATGGATGTGACCAATCTTCTTGTTGAAGTGTAATTGATTACGTGAAACGGTATACTCCTCACCTAACAAATTCCTCATACGAAAGTGCACGAATTCATTCTATGCCTCCTCCTTGGTAAAACCGTAATTAAACCTAATGATTTGACATGATAATCTCTCGAGTATAAATATTCTATCCCCGGATAAGAAAGAGGGTTCCGCTTGTCGACGGCCAATTTTACCTTCCGGTCTTTCTACCCTTTTCTCATACCCTAACGCCTCTCGGTCGGGCTCATGATTAGGTTATGGTTCTCGCCCATACTCGTTAATTACGCCAATATAGACTATCAATTAGTTCAAGTAGAAAGAGATTCATCGATTCAATTTTAATCATATTTTAACTTAGTCATCATCCATTTCCCTAAAAGAGAAACATTTTTCAATTACATGTCTTGGCTAGTTGTATAATTAGCCTACATACATTATTACTAGTAGATAAAATTGTAAAAAAAACAAACAAACATAATAACAGCAGAATATTACCAATTATAATTGTTGAAGGGAGGCTTCGTCCTCTGAATGTCACAACAGTGATAAATTCAACAATCTTCAATAATTATTCTTACTATTACAACATTATTACTACTACTTTTTAGGCATAATGCCTACTGAAATAATATTTACAGAGAGTAGATAAGATAGGGATATATATATATATATTGGTATATTTTTTTCATACCTCATAAATGAGGTATTTATAGGCAGAAAATCTCCGTCCGGCGTATGCTGAACTGATTCGGGCGTATACCCGGATTAACCGATTTCAATATCATGTGTCGACGCATACGGGTAAATATGGGTAATTATCACATAATCCGCGTGAACTGGTTTTTCCGGTCCGCGCCGGGTTTGTCTCGCCACTTGATGATTTTTGTATGATTTGATTCCGATTCTTCTACTTTGTATCACATAATACCAGATAACAACAACAAAACGATAAAACATGTAAATCGACAACAAAAGTTATAATTTGTATTATGTTATTTATTTGTATTTATTAGATTTTTATATGTTATTTTACTATCATTTAATATTTTTAGATAAAATTAATCAATAATATGTATAAAATGTGATAACATTTTGTTATAAATTTAACATATATCAGTCAGCACCAAACAGATACATAGGAGGTTCAGATCTTTATTGACACATCTATTGCACTAAAGGCTAGTTCTATCCGCTGCCAGTTAACTAGACTAAGAATAAGTCGGTATTGACTTATACTTAGTTGAGTTAGTTGAACTCCTATGCAAGTTGAAAGGATACTTAACAAAACTCGAATCGAAGGCCGCTTGAGTTTCGAGAAACTCACCCCCTGGGGTAATTCCAATAGTGGAAAGTTTTTGGTGACAAGTTTATTCACCCCCTAAACTTGTGTTAGCCTTCCAAGGACCAACAATTGGTATCGTGAGCGTTCCTCCTTTTGGAGGTGATCCAAATCAATTACCACTTCGAGATTCAGTTATTTCTGATATCAACACTTGATATCGGAACGGTGCTTCTATTTTGAAGAGATCCATTACTGAATCTCAGTATCAATTTGATTGCTTGAAGTAATGGCCATCAGTTATCGGAGAAACCATTTGTTGAAGACCCTTCATTGTATCAGTTGTAAAAGCACTTAGTTTGATTTCAATGGTAACATGCAGAATTAGAAGTTGGCTTATTCACCCCCTGACTTATTGTTTGCAAAATGTATATGATTTCCAGGATCAATTATCTCGAGAGGTTCAAAGCATGCAAATTTGCATACAAATCCGTAACTTCAACTCAAAATGATGATGTGGATACGAACTTCAATGTTTATATAGACAAATCCAGAGGAGTTCCATCACTAAGAGATCTCTCAGAATAAGAAGAAAAGAAGTTGTTGCAAGTTACTATTGATATAGAAGATTCATTAGAGCAACGAAAGAATGTACATTCAAATCTTAAAACTGTATCAAACCATCAAGAAAATGTACATTCTTCAACTCAGTTATCATTCGCTGAACTCAGTCAGAGAAACTCTGAACTTGTCAAGTTAACCGAAAAACTCACATTGGAGTTGAGACTAAAAGACAAAGAACTTGACAAAGCAAAAGATTGGAATGAGTTTCTTGAAACTGAGATGTCACATCTTGTTGAAAGGTTAATATTCAGTAAATTTGACAAAAGCAATGATGATTCCCCACCCCTACCTAGCTTGAGATTTCAAAGAGTATAAACTCTAGACACCAAGATACTGGAAGACCTAGTGGATTACACAAAGAAATTAAAGATGAAAAATCTAAAAGAATCCTTGTGAAATCAACTAAGGTTGAACGTAATGGTCTATCTAGAAAAGAGATGAGAAAGGTTAATTCTCTCATCAAAGAAAATGAAAGTTATACTTCAGTAACTAATCCAGCCGGACCCAAAAAGATATGGGTACCGAAGAAAACTTAAAACTGTTTTGCAGGATAAGTTAGTTCTTATGTTGCTAAAACAGAGAAAACTGACTTTACACACAAAAGCTGATGAAGGGCAAATTGGTCAAAAGTAGAAAACTTTCCAGCTACCATCTGTCGTTTGGGCTGACATGACAAATCACTTATAGCCACGTGTCAATCAAGGAGAAAAAGTAGATGTACATTCCTACAAATCTCATTGATTGCGACACGACTCCTATTTGAAAACGATTGGAAGACTAAGAAACGCAATCTTGACGAAATCATGTTCAATCAATTTCAAAAACATTCAAAGTTCTATCAGTATTTCCTAATTCAGAAAATCATAGAGCGATACAACATTGATGAAGGAATCACCACAAGTCTAGACGATTTCTGTCAAAGATTTTCAAACACCACTCTATCAATTCAGATTGCAAACAAAATCAAGAAGATTCGAGGACTTGAGAATCTGATTGATACGAAGGTCAATGCTCTGTGCCCAAAAACTATCAAAGAATTCTACAGCAATGCCGTAATCCCAAATGACGGAAGAAGTTTCAGGATAGAAATTCAAGACAAGAGCATTACTGTTAATGAACATCTTCTTTCCCTAGTCTTTGGTTTAGATATATTTGAAGGATCCTCATCTCTCACGTTTGGAAATGAAGAAAAAGGCAAACTTTGGAATGTTACAGCACTCAACAAGAATGAGAAGAATTTCATTGGATCCATCTATCAACGTAAACAAGAATTTGCATTCTTGATAATTCTCCCACCAAAATGTCATCGGTCACACTTGGAATCTCTACACACTTTCGATTAAAAGATGAAGTTGATCTACGCCATTTGGTTTGAAGAAAGACTGATTGGAATAAGGTTGTCCTCAAGCAATTGATCAAACAAATTTCGATGAAAAGCAAAAGCTCAAGGAAGGAAGGCTGTTGGAGAAAAGTTCTTATTGAAAAAGGGGTGTACGTATCTAGTTCAAAGGATACTAAACCACTTCTCCATCTCAAAATCCAAAGAGATAGAAGTAAAACAGAAATCAGTGTCCACTGGAACAAAGAAAAGGAAAATCTTTGAAGAAGAATGGAGTGAAATTTCAGACTCTAGTTCAAGTGAAACTGTAAATTTGGATTAAAGAACCTTAAGAAGACAAAGGAGGATGTGGAACAAACATCTGGCAAAGAAAACTGAGACAGAAGACACTATTCTGATTGAAGACGAAATAGAAGAAAGTGAACCTTCAACTAAGATGAATGGAGAATTTACTGAAGAGCAAAGAGAAGTTTTGGAAGATGCTGAATTTTGCGCAGCTGTATATGAGAAAGGATTATCAAGTCATGATTTTCACTTTCATTATCATGAAGCCGGCTCCTCATCTCAAGTTCATGAAGCGACAACAAGCAAATCTGCAACTGAAGGATCTCAGCGTCAAGAAACTGAAACTGAAGAGAAATTGGAAAGATTGAAAGAGATCATTGAAAGCCTGATGCAGACTCTACAGCAGAACCTCTACAACCTACATGACTTTATTGGAAAAGCACATTACTCAGGTTTAAACAAATACTCCAACATCATCACCTTACGCAAGTTATTTGAAGAATGCTTTTGCATATCTTCAAACAAGGGGGAAGAGAAAACTAAAGGTAATGAAGAGAAATCTGAAGGTGATGCTACTGAAACTGTTGTTGATAAAACGGAAGAGAAAACTGAAGTTGGTAAAACTGAAGAAATCTATGCCAAATAGTTGGTGGAAGAACAAGACAAACAAGTAGATGCTGATCTACTAACTATTCAACAAAATGGAGAAGAAATTGATAATCTGATCGAGGAGTTAAGTGCAGAAGAGACCTTCACAGAAACAAGAACTGAGAAAGATTAAGAAGCCTCGGTTAAAGATGTGCTGAATATCAGGAAGAAACTTGCAATCTGTGTCAGATTGAAAGAAGGTCTAAAGGCAGCAAAAGATAAAGAGAGAAGAATTGAGGGGGAAAAGACTAAAGTGAAGGAACTTAGTTTTATTTCTGAAGAAGAAGAGAAGATGATGAATGAGGAGATCAAAAAGATGTTGATAAAATTTAAAAACCAGGACAATGAAGAGGCAAATCAATTGACCAATGAATACTTGGAGATCAAGCCTAGAGATGGTGAATCAAAAGAAGAAGGAAAGACAAGAAGACTCCTGGAGACAAAAAGGAGTATCTATATTGGAGAAAAACTGATGAAATTGGAAAAAGGAAATCTGTAATCAATTTAGTAATTCAGTTTGTTGTGGCATAATCTTGTAATGAACTCAGCTGTTTAGTTTGTTATCTTGATTTGTTTTGTTATGTTTTCTTGCATTATTTATTTATTATTGCTTTTAGGGAGGGTTATGATACATCATCAAAAAGGGGGAAATTGTTGGAAATAATATTTATGTTTTGATGATGATTCGTCGCGTAATAAATAAGATCACTTATAACCCATGATGATGAAGTCATAACTAGCTGTTATAGTGCATAATGAAAGAAGAAGCAAGAAACAGTCTAGAGAAAAATGTTTAAGTTCTATCTAGAGTCTGAATCTTGTAAAGGTTATTTCAGACAAACATTGTAATAGATAGGAACTAGGCAAACAGCTGAGTCGCAATAAGAAAACTGAGTTTATATATGAAGAACTGAGGGAGCAGACTCAGTTATGCAAGAACTAAAGAAGATAAGCTCGTTGAGGGACACAGACTCAGTTGGCCTATCTAAGAAGACTGAAGAACTGAGGGACACAAACTCAGTTATTGAAGACTGAAGAACTGAGGTAGAAAACTCGGTTAGAAGCTGATTAAGCCGTGACTATAAATCAGGATTCAGGCAAATTTGTGGTGACCTGAAACTGAACTATAGATCATGTAAAGCTGAATAATCTTAAGGACAAAGATTATCAGTTATCAGGAGAAGAAGGAAGCTGAATGGTGTACTCCGACTTAGTCAATTAAAGTCGATGTCAAGAATACAAGGCGTACTCGCTTTGAAGAAGAGAAAAATCGAGTTAAGGCTTTGTTAAATTTAAACTGACAAAAAGACAAAAGGTCGTACATATGAACGTTGGCTAAACGAAAAATGTAACGGCTACAAGAGCTAGTTGACCGTTACATCACCCCTATAAATACACAGAGAAAAAGGATTGGAAAAGGGGGATCGGAGAAGTTTTGTAAAGCACATATCTAAAGATCCAGATCCAGATAATCAGAGTTCATATCTAGAAAATGGGAAGCCAACAGAATTTCCTTGAAGATTTAAAGAAATATCCAGTAACCCATTAAGGGGGAAGCAGGCATCTTGGAGCTACAACGCTATATCCAGAAGAATCAGACACCTCACTGAATTAATCTTTTGATTTATTCTAAACCTAACCTTTGTGAAAAAGGGTTGGCTGTGCATAGTTTGAGGAGGGCAACTCCACCTTTCCTCATACGGTTGCAACTTGCTGCTGCCAATGCTGGTGCAACATCATGGATCTGTGTGTGTGATAGTGGTGAGTCGGTGAAGGAGTCATTCCACTCCGAAGGATCGGGCAGTGTAATGAAGGAGCAATCCTACCATTCTTCATCAGGTGTAGACAAGTGAAACTAGAGTGTCGTGGAAGGACTGCCATTAGGCTATGATTTTGTAACGGTTATCTCAAAATTCTAGTGATACCTCCTACACCACAAGAGAAGGGGAGACTTACGGGATTACACCACCCGGAACTTCCATAAAAAAATCTTGTGTTGATTTACTTTACGTATTTACATTTGTGTTGTGATTGTTTTAATTATTGCATAATCACTTCATCACATCACTAAGAAAACATTAGACACTGAGTTAATTAGCACCAAACTGATACATAGGAGGTTCAGATCTTTATTGACACATCTATTGCACTAAAGGCTAGTTCTATCCGCTGCCAGTTAACAAGACTAATAATAAGTCAGTATTGACTTATACTCAGTTGAGTTAGCTGAACTCCTATGCAAGTTTAAAGGATAGAACAAAATCGAATCGAAGGCCGCTTGAGTTTCAAGAAACTCGCCTCCTGGGTAATTCCAATATAGGGAAATTTTTGGTGACAAGTTTATTCACCCCCACCCCCTCTAAACTTGTGTTAGTCTTTCCAATGGACCAACACTATATATTCTGCTTCAGCTGTTGACGTGGATATAGAGTTTTTCTTTTTGCTGAACCATGATACTAGTCTGCTGCCTAGCATTTGACAGGTTCCAGAGGTGCTTTTTCTATCTATCTTCCATCCAGCATAGTCAGAGTCTGAATATGATATAAACTTGAATCCTCCATCTTTTGGATACCGAATTCCAACATTAATGGTGTTCTTCAGGTATTTGATTATTCTTTTGGCTACTAGAAGATGGGATTCTTTTGGTTGAGCTTGAAATCTTGCACATACTTTTACTGCAAATGCTACAGGCCTGCTTGCAGTTAGATAAAGTAGGGATCCAATGATTCCTCTATAAAGTTTCTGAACAACATCCTTTCCACTTTCATCTTTTCCAAGAATGACTCTTACACACACTGGTGTATCAGATGTGCCACTTGTGTCCATACCATAATTGTGTATCAAGTGTTTTGTGTATTTGGCTTGATTAATAAAGATGCCATCTTTCATTTGCTTTACTTGTAGTCCAAGAAAGTAATTCAATTCTCCCATCATGCTCATCTGAAATTTGCTTTTCATTAAGTTTGCAAATTTCTCACATAGCTTCTCATCTTCTAATCCAAAGATAATGTCATCAACATAGATTTGGACTAACAAGGTGCTTGTTCCTTCCTCTAGCTTGAAGAGAGTCTTATCAATAGTTCCTTTTGTTGAATCCATTATTGATTAAGAATTGTGATAAGTCTCATACCGTGCCTGGTGCCTGTTTGAGTCCATAAAGTGCCTTTTTGAGCTTGTATACTTTATCTTCTTTCCTTTTGAGTTGAAAACCATGAGGTTGTTCCATATATACTTCTTCTTCCAGAAGTCCATTCAGAAATGCACTCTTGACATACATTTGGTAAAATTTAAAATATTTATGGGCTTCAATGGCTAGAAAGAGTCTGATTGCTTCCAATATTTCTACTGGGGCAAAGGTTTCATCATAATCTATTCCTTCTGCTTGAGAGTAGCCTTTTGCAACTAGCCTTGCTTTGTTTCTGACAACTATCCCTTGTTCATCCATCTTGTTTCTGAATACCCATTTTGTTCCAATGATGTTGGCTATGTCCGGTCTCACAATAAGTTCCTGCACTCATTTCTTTCAAATTCATTAAGTTCTTCTTGCATGGTCAGAATCCAATCAAGATCTTGACTCGCATCATCTATTGTTTTAGTTCCACTTGTGATAGAAAACATGTTAGCATGTTCTCCAGTTGTCTTCTGGTTCTGACTCCTGTGTGAATGTTTGCAATGACTTGATCTTCAGGATGGTCTCTTAGCCAATAGAGGTCAGGTAGAAGTTGCTCTTGACTTGGTGCTTCCACAACTTCAGTTTGGGCATTAGCTTCATGTTCTTGTTTTGGTGTCTCGTGTATTGTGTTGACTGGTGGCTCATCTTGATTTCCAAAATTGTGATTCAGAATGGTAGCTGGTACAGTTGTATTCATATAAACCTATCTTTGACCTACTTCTTCTTCAAGTTCTTGAAAGCTTTCACCATTTGTGTTTGGTTCATCAAAGACTACATGAATTTATTCTTCAATCACCAAAGTTCCTTTGTTGAGTACTCTGAAAGCTTTGCTAATGTCTGAGTATCCCACAAAGATTGCTTCATCAACTTTTTCATCAAAGTATGCAGCTGATTCCGGTTCAAAACAAAATATTTAGATCCAAACATATGCAAATGTGAGATGTTAGGTTTTCTTCCATTCCATATTTCATATGGAGTTTTTCCATGATGTTTGTTGATGATTGATCTGTTTTGAGTATAGCATGTTGTATTTGATGCTTCAGCCCAAAATCTCTTTGGTAAGCATGCTTCTGCCATCATTGTTCTGACTGCTTCTTTGAGTGTCCTGTTTCTTCTTTCTGCTACACCATTTTGTTGTGGAGTACGTGCTGCTGATAGTTGATGTGGTACTCCATTTTCTTCACAATAGGTTTTGATAATTTTATTTAGAAACTCTGTGTCTCTATCTGATCTGATCTTGATGATCTTTAGTTCCTTTTCAATTTGAATTCTTCTTAACAAATCCGGCAGTTTTTTGAGTGTCTCTCTTTTCTTGTACATGAATATGGTCCAGGTGAATTTGGAAAAGTCATCCACCACTACTAGAGTGTATTTCTTTCCACTTACACTAACTTGTGTGACTGGTCCTAAAAGATCCATATGCAATAGATGTAATATTCTTGTTGTTGATTGATAGGTTTTGACTTGAAAGAGCTTCTGATTTTCTTCCATTTTTGACATGCATCACAGAGACTTTCCTTTTTGAATGTGATCTCTGATAAGCCTTCAAATAACTTGTTCATTGACAGTGTGTTGATGGTATTGAAGTTGAGATGATTCAATCTCCTATGCCAAATCCAGCTGGTTGATGGTTTACTTTTGACAAGCAAACATGTTTCTACTCTTGTTGTCTTCCAATTTACTGCATACTTGTTATCTTCTCTTCTTTCTGCAAATACAACTGTGTTGGTTTGGCTGTGAATCACTTTGCATCCTTCCTTGTTGAAGTGCACATTGTAGCCTTTGTCACAGAATTGACTGATACTTAGCAAATTGAATTTAGTCCTTTAACATAGGCTACATTTTGAATCTTCAAGCTATTTTTGAGCATTATGCCTTCCCCCTTAATTTTGCCTGGGTTTGCTTTGCCTCCAAATGTTACTTGGGGTCCTTCAAAAGCTTTAAAATCATTCAACCATCTTTTATTCCCTGTTATGTGTCTGGAACACCCATTGTCTATGTACCAGACATCCTACAAAACAAGTTAAGTACGTTTAGGTACCCAACACTACTTGGGTCCATGCATGTTAGCAGTCATGCCTCATACTCCAAGTGTATATCCAAAAGATCTTCTTTTTGGATAATTGAAGTCATCAACTTCATATGTATAAGGCATGGCAGACTAGATTCTAATATTTCTACTAAAGGTATTCTGATACTTTTCTCTACTTTTTGGTGCATTTCCATCCTTTTTCACTCTCCAATATGCAGGAGGAAACTTGTTTTCATGTTGTTTTTTGTGTCCAGGAATGTGCCTTGGTTGGTTTTTCTTAAGCACATGATGCATAGCATGAAATGGTTTCTTCTTGTATTTTGGGGGTGCAACATTCCAATAATCCTCAGAGGGGTAAAGTCTTCCCTTACCTTTTTGAAATCCTTTGCCTTTACATGGCTGGATTGATGATTTGTTCTGTTGTTTCACTACACTAGGTTTTGACTTCATCAGTATAGGATGAGTGGTTGAAACTATGGTTCGCCCTTTCTCGAATTTTGGTCCACTTTGGTCCTAGATTCGTAATTGTGTTGTCCATTGTTTCTATTTTCATCCCGATCATGTAGCTAAGACCGTATCTCGATCCAAAGCTTTTATGGGGTTTGTGTCGGGTGCACTAAGTGGTGCAAAGGGGATCTTAATCGAAGGGAGGTTTTCTCAGCTGGTCTTTCAACACCAGATGTATGTATATCTACTGTTTGTTGATCAAGTGAGTTTACTTCCTTACTTGTTTGTTTAGCTTTTAGTTCATCCAGTTCTTTCTTTAGCCTTTTATTTTCCTCTCTTAGATTCTCACACTCATGGTCCGTACTTTCATGAGTCATCTCAATTTTTTCAAATTTACTCATGAGATTTTGGATTAGGTTTGCATGTAATCTAAATGGGAGAATAAAGATTGTGCAAAGGTCAAATGTGGATGCTCTTGATGATGAATATGAACAAGAAGTTACCTCTGCTTTCATTTGATTCTTTAGCCATAAGGCATAAGTAAGCCTTTTCATTGTCTGAGCTGCCAGCTTCATCATCATCAGACTCATTTTTAGATGATTTTTCATTCCTTTCACTGCTAGTTTCAGCCAGGGGTGTCCCTCTCCAAATTTAGGCTCGGGGCCAAATATTATTTTGGGCCCTTCTAAAATATGGTTAACCAAAAAATATTGTTTTTCCCTTTAGTGTCACAAAGCATGACAATCCACACCGATGCCATGAAGACCTCGGGTCTTAAGGATAATTACACAACCGCCACATAAGCAGACAATTTATCCGTGTTCGGCCACCCAACGACGATTCTCTAATACACGCCCACGACAAATTCAAGTGTCTCTACACTTCGATAGACGAGATCTATCCTCGCCCCTTAAAGATGTAAGATATCTATCACGTATAGTCTGCTTATACTATCAATGCCCTCGTTGATAGTACATCACCAGAGACATTTAAGTATCAAACTTATTAAAGTGATTAGAGATCTCATCAACCATAATCGCCTACGGTTTCTCTATCACGCTTAAATACTAAGGACGTTATCACATAACACCATAATTGGTTCTTTAAAAGAACATATATATGACAACATAAAAGCCATTTTATATATGTATAAACATAAAAGAATAGAAGAAATGATCCGAATTCAAGTCGATCCTAAATCAACCCGATTGGGCTTGTAGGACACTATTCCAAATAATCTCCCACTCTGGCCTAAAACCAATCACACAAGGCACACACAAGACCAAGTTGAAACACAAGCATCCTGGGCTTAATACTCGCAATCACTTCTAGCCTAAACGGATCGCTATCCGTAGGGACTCATACGGTCTTCATATCATGTTCCAAAATGACCAAGCCAAAGCGAACCGCCTCAACACACCCATGGAATCTCTCCGGGACGAGACCTCGGTCCTTGCTTCAGCAATGAATCCACTTATTATACTTGCCATATAGAAAAGGTGGAAGAACTGGTGATAGGTCTGTAAATGAACCTTCTAGATTCATGCATCGCTCCTACCGTGCCTTTAAGGCACATAATGTTTCCTTTGGTTAAGTTGTAGAGTTTACAAGGACTCATAGGCTAGAAACATTTCCACTTCATCGTATCACTTATTCTGGGGTGATTGCAAACCAGCATGTTAGTCTCCCACTTTAGCCTTCATAAGACCATGAGAGTATATGTCTCTGATATCTACGCTATTTGACCCCCAGTTTCAATATAACCAGTGAATTCTTCCTTAACTTGTTTAAGGATATTTCTACATTCACCTGATTTACTTTCATACTTCTGCTTCAAGTGACTATTCATAAACCATGAACATCCGGGCATTCCTTTATGACGGTTCCTTATCGCAGTAGCTAAGGAAACCTTCTTATAAGCATCATCTTTTCACCTTATCTTTAGACCAACGCCCTAACACAGAGATGATTCGAGATCTATGCTAAAACTCTTTAGCATCACATTCATAGGTAGTAACAATTCAATGTGGGCCAGCAGCTTAAATCTATCACTATGTATTCTTGTGGCTTCTGCACAGGAACCATGTTAATCCAAGTAAGCCAGAAAGACCTTGCATTAATTGATCATGATGGGGTGATACCTCTAGATAGACATCTACTAATTTGCTCAAAAATCATAACACACTCTACACTATCCATCTTGCATTAATGGGCATATCCTTCTTTCTTTGACTAAATCAAACCTCTAGCAAGAATCAAACCCCTGCTTCTTATCAAGTTATATGCAATATATATATATATATATACTATTCGCTTAAAATTTCAAAGGCCTTTAAATTGTAGATATTGGGGGCTCAGGCCATGGCCCCTGGCCCTTCCCAGTATGCTGCTCTCGCCCAAATTTAGGCTCGGGCCAAATATTATTTTGGGCCCTTCTAAAAAGTGGTTAACCAAAAATATATATTGTTTTTCCTTCAAAGAAAATCGAACTCGTTTCTTATCAAGTTATACTTGACTCGTTACCATTAAAGAAATACCGTATTTATTTTAAAAATACAATACATATATACTATTCCGCTTAAAATTTCACAAAGGCCTTTAAATTGTAGATATTGGGGGCTCAGGCCATGGCCCCCTTGGCCCTCCCCGGGGGGCACCCCTGGTTTGAAGAAAGAAAAACTACTATTTAATTTCAAAAGAAAAAAAACTACTATTTCGTTGACTCCACATTTTCGTTGAATTGGTTTCGGGTTTGCGTAGTAAAGAATTTCCCTGACTCATAAAACATGTGGTCTAAATAGTATGATAATACCCTTAAAAAAAAGTATGGATATTTGTTTGTAAGGACTAGTTTGAGTAATTAAAATGTATTTAGGAAACTAAGGAATCTTATTTGTTTATAAGAACACAAAATGACTAACTAGACAAAATTAACCCTACATTATATACATTATGCGCTGTTGCTTATTTTGTATTTTATTTTTTTGAGTGGAGAGCTTCCTCTTCTAAACCATTCTTCTCATTTCGCCGCCATCGAGGGTTCAAATATGAAAAGCATTAACCTTCCGGCGTTCTCTTTTTTTCTCTGTTAGTAACTCATTCTCCCACACGAATCTCTCACTTTTCTTGCAATCCTTTCCTTCCATTTTCACTCACTGACAACTCAACCAAAAAAAAGGAATAGAATAAGCCATGGCAGCTCAGCAAAGTTCCGAACTTGCCTGATGATGACAATATATCAAGATCTAAATCTCCCGACTCAAAGTTCCGGTCTTGGGGTGAGAATTTTGTTAGGTGTAGTGCCCAAAAGACAATTTGTGTAATTGTTTTTAATAATGGATGACAGAATTTATCTCACCTTAGTTACTTGCTTTGTGCTTGTAAAGTAATACACCACGAAACCCTAAGTATATCTCAGATGTAATTACTTAACTCAAAGGTATGGATTACACGTGAGGATTGAGTTAGTGGAGATATGCTTAAATCATTAGTCCGTGGAACTTAATCGAGTTTAGGTCTCTTGATTAAAACACCAATAATGCGCCTGCACCTTAGGGTGTGATAGTCTTATCCGGACTGCCGGTAGAGGGTACCTACGCTGGGCATTTATATATGATGGCATTCATATAGACTCGACCAATTTAATCAGGCTTCTCGGTATAATTCCGTAATCGAGGAATCTT
Source organism: Gentiana macrophylla (assembly GCA_026214975.1). Lineage (NCBI taxonomy): Eukaryota > Viridiplantae > Streptophyta > Magnoliopsida > Gentianales > Gentianaceae > Gentiana > Gentiana macrophylla. Next base: position 62,034,767 of record CM047813.1, on the reverse strand, counting down.
ATTAAATCATTAGATGATCATATATGGATCAACCTTAATCCCGAGGTGATCACAGTGGTGCCGCTTGTCCCGGGTAGTGTTTGATATGTTAGTTACGGTTCACTTAAATATGTGTTCCAAGCCACTTCTCATTGGCACTATCTCCGCATTTGAGTGAGTAATTCTGATTTTCACAGACATGGAATCAATTCCTTCCTATCTGAAGTAGAGAGACAAATCCCTTATTTGTTAGCCCTAAGAAAATGATCGATGGGCCCAGCTTCATGTTAGACTAATTAGCTACTAGTCGATATGTTAACTAATTGATCACTAGGGGGTTAATGGTAAATAAGGATAAGATATTCTCGAGTCGGGTTCACGGAGACTTCCCACCTGTAATGGACAATCCATGAGAGAGTTAATCCGTATGTAGTGATTATATCAATGGACGCTATTCACTCTATGGGTTGAGTATAAGTATACATCTATAATCGGTAGAGTTCGGGCCGGTTTATGGTGGTGTAATCCCGAATTAATAATTAATGTACTTATTATGTTCGATGAATAATTAATTATTGAGCTACTGGTTATAGTCCATGGTCCCCGATGTGGCTTCGTAATTCGACTAATAATCTTGTTATTTGGGCTCAGTTGATAATTAATTGGTCGGGCTAATTAATTGATATGCATGGATATTATTTAGTTGGGCTAAATAATATAATACACATAAAAGACATTTTATGTGGGCTTAGTGACCCTAAAAGGTGGCACCAATATGTGTTATTTAATTAGAGAGAAATTAGTTTTCTTGGATAATTATTTGACATATGATTTATCTTTTATTTGTTAAATGATAATTCATAGAATATTAGATAATAATATGATTTATTCTAATTTGTTTGGGATAATCATTTTATTTATCTTTTATTTGGAATAAAGGATTAATGTAATAATTATCTCTTAATTATTTAATCCTTTGAGGACAAGGATTACTCTCCTATATAAAAAGAGTTCTCCCAAGCCTTAGTAATTGGCAAATTTCAACCACCACATAAAAAAGGGAGAGGAAAAATTAGTTTTCTCTTGTCTAGGGTTTTAGTAGAGGTGTTGCATATCGAGGAGGTTCGTGTATCAAGAAGGGTGTCCACCAACCGCCGTTTGGAGAACACATTGGAAGATATTGGCTTCTCTTCCTAATATTGGTAACATAATCTTAACCCCCTTCTAGTAGTTTAAGTCCTTTAATTATGTATTGTGATGTATAAATCGTGATCCATCCGCTGCACGTAGATCTAACTCGTTTAGATCTAAGAATCTGCATCCTTCATGTGGTATCAGAGAAAGGTTCCACGATTTATATAGTCATAATCATAATTAAACGATTTAAAGGAGTGGAATTGCATGTAGGTAAATTTTATTTATTGTTTTATGCATTGATAATGATTAATTGCTATGGTTGAAGAGATGGATTGGGGTTGGCAATCAAGCATACTGCTAGATCTATTGTAAACTCATATAAACGATGAAAATTCGTTCATATGAGTATAGGAAATTATGTAATTTATTTTTATTGCAATTTTAATTTCCTGAAAGTAGATCTGTTTAGTAGCTGTTTAGTTTTTTCGTTTTTCCCGTTGATCGAGCCATTGAAACGACGATCCCTCCGATCAGAATCAAGAATAAAAGTTGAAGAACAATCCATCCAAATTTGGGGTCGATCGGAGTCAGTCTCAATATCCGTTCGTTGCTGCAAAGAAGCTGCTGTAACAGAAAAACGCAGGATTCACAGAAATCCTATCTGTGACTTCCTCGAATTTCTGGGAGTGTTTGGACCGTTGAAACGCAAATCCAACCGGTCAAATCGATAAATACGGAGTTTTTGATGTGGCATAAAAATTTCAGGACGATCGGGATTCATCTCGATTAACGATCGGCCTCGGGAAGTCTTTGAGGCGCTGCTGTAAAAGTCAGATCCAGCAACAAGTTGGACGGCCCACTAGAGAAAATTGACGAGTCAAAACTCCGATCTAACCGTCCATATTGAAGCCCAAGGAGAAAGGAACAGATCAGGAAAGTTTCGTCGCGATCCAAGTTCGTTTGGTTTGCCGATCGTCGAAGATTTTGAACAGCTGCAGATTATGTTAGAAAGAAGTAAACCCTAGTTAGGGTTTTGGTTATGATGCACGTAGATCAAGTGAAATTAAAATACTTGACCACCAAAACCAATACTAGCAAGAGGACTAGGTCCATCGTAGTATAGATATAGCTAATCAAGGCCGATCCCACAGGAACCAATTGTGGATCATTTATATATAAACAACTAATCATTCATGCCAAGGACACAAAGGCGGCTACGACCAACGAAAGACAAGAAAAGTAAAAGACACGACCCGATTACACAACACATAACGTAATTAACCTCCCCAATTATCATGTTATCGCTTGATCTAGAAATTCTATATAATTAAGCTAGACTCGACAACTTTTAATCCGATTCGTATTCCTTTTATAAAGGGCTACGGAGTCATCCCCAAACTAGATCTAGCCCGGTTAGGCCATCTAGATCACTATGCTACATCACGTGACTTCGCTTTTTTCGCCTCCATCTCATATGACTCGTGACGCTACAAAACTAGGGGATGCCGATATTAACCGTATTCCTCACCTAGGCAACATTCCTTTTTTCAGCGCATTTCCTAGACGATCGCATCGCCACGCCCCATTAACACTAACTTTTAGTATCATGTTAATCTACGATTAACGATAACTAGGTGAGCTCAATTCCCTAATACGTAATGTATCTAGATCTCACTGAAAGTCCCGGAAGATCAATTCATGAGCCGACCTAGAGCCCTATATTGGTATTTCCTAATCATACGCTAATTAAAACAGACGAGCAACGAGTCGTGAGCCATACCTACTAAGATAAGAAATTCTAAGTGACAATCACACCATAAAGACGTGGCTAGATTGACGCGACGAACAACTAAATCTTAGCGCTTCTACATACGTAACGGATAAAATAGAGACTCATAAAGCAATTATACAGATCTACTAAAAACACGGTTGTTGATCATACCAAAGTCATCTATAGTCACCGGATACAGATCCGAGCGCAGGATCCTTATAGACAAGAATCCCCACCGCCTCATATCGTATCCTTAGATCTACATCGCTCGTGAAGAATGAACAACCTCAAACGATAAACAATAATTGGGGCTTAATTACAAAGAACTAAGAACAAATAAATACAAGAACTTACATTACCGCAGATCTTGCATAAAATCGCTTCTAATAAAATCAAGATTTTATTATGAACTCAAAAGTGTATATGGTCGAGTGTGGTGTGTATGGCGTGGTATAACATGCCTTTATTTATAGGGGTTCAAGCTAATTAAGAGATATACTTTAAAATGTCAAAACAAATAAGAGATAACTCTCGCCGATCTCCAATTAAAAGATAAAATGCGCCTAGAATGTATCCTCCATTGGCGCCATCTTTGAGTGGTTTGCCGGCTTTTGTCATGCTTATCCGATCTTTTCGTGCTAATCCGATATTTATCTTGAATTTCTTTGATTTATCTTGAGATTTAATTCTTCCATTTGTATTTATCCTCCATAATTATCCAAATCAAAAATAGATATTTATCCAAAATAAATCATATTTAAATAAAACGGATAAATATAATAAAACGGATAAATACCGATTTATAAATAAAAACAGATAAATACCATAAAAATGGATAAATACCAAATTATATTTTATAAATCACAAAACATTAAATAATCCATTTAAACATGTGATTTAATATAAAATTCATATTATTAATCTCGATTTAAGGTCAACGTTGATGACTTTTACGGGTATAATTTGACCGCTATCAACTACTCCCACTTAGACTTTGATCGTCCCAACAAAGCATCAATAAGTCATTCCTCAAGAAAACAATTGACATGGTCAAATCATACTTACGCGAAAGCTCGAGTCAACTCATACCACCATGCTCATAAGATATCCATTATTCACTACTCTCTATGAACCGGCGTGATGTGTGCATGTGCATTCGGCTTATATAATCGAAGCAAGATTAGAGTTTATGCTAACTTCGTAATCTCAACCTACCAACATCAAGATTCCCACTTCTTAAGCCTCGCAATGGGTAAAGACATGGTGCAATAAGCAAGAGCGCCATCTAGAAAGTTTTTGGACTTGAGACCGAGAAAATACTCAAGCCTCTTAAAAGTTGAATTTTTCACATTTTCATAGTTTCAAGCAAAGAATACATCTCAAGAAAGAAACTTGCTTTAAAAGTAAATTATGCATTGCAAGAATCCTTTCACGGATTGGTCAATAACATGAATATTACCACAAGCGCGAGGCTACTTTGGTAATGTTACTACAAGCCCAGTGTTAAACGCTTTGTCAAAACACAGATAATTCTCAAGCTTATTACTCCGCTTTGATGGCCAGAGGATAGAATACATCAATAGATAAATATCGACACTAAGTCTGCATAACCAATCATCTACGCAATGTACACATAATTTCTTCAGTTATTATGATTCGTGCAATAAACTCGATTCAAAGATTGAGTAATCGAATAATAAATAACTACTTGCAACAATCGGCATGAATATCCTTAAATTTACATTCACATAAGTATAAAATGATCACGCACTCATGCAACTTGGTTCCTTTCCTATCAATTTTAGCTAGAACTCACAATTCTCACAATTCTAAGGGTACATTTATTCAATTTTTTCAAGTTTTTCACCGCTTTCATTCAATTGTTCAATTATAGCATCATGGCTAAGTCTCCTACCCCCACTTAAACTTGACATTGTCCCCAATGACAAATAAAATGAGAATTTAAGAAAAGACTTAGCTCGAAACGGCTCTCAAGTAGATGCAACATCGGAGTTATCCAAGCACGCCGTGGAGAAGCAAGTGAAAACTGCTTAAGCTAACCAAACAAAACTCCACGAAATCGTTAATAACATGTCAACGGGAGTTACAAAATAATGTGGCGTGAATTAGATATAAAATATCCAAAACAAATTAAGCCACTTTATTCCATACAACCAATGACAAGTAAAACCAAAGAGTTAAAACTACTCATTCAGACGCAAAAAGAAAAATACTAAATAGAAAGAAAGATTAACAAGCAACTAAAGATGGTAATCTTCATCTATAATCTCCACCGCTTAAATATGTTGAAAACCGGGTGGAGAAGACAAAGATCAAAAATCATTACCCCATGGGAGAACACGAGGTTTACCGGATTGATTATGTATTTAATCCAAAGAAAAGAGAAACTTGGTAAGGTATAACAGATTCCATGTGACCTATTGGCGTAAGATAGATTAGAAACTCGGCACGCACTCTTCACGCTTGATTGATATCAACAACTTAGGAGAGGTAGCTTTTCCTCAAATTACTAATAACCCAATGTATCACGTAAGAGTCATCACCGCCATCAACAAGGTCGATCGGTGTGATGGCTTAGAACAAAACTTATCATCTCGAATGCCGGAATAGGCGTAAAAGTGTGAAATTTAAAACTTCCGGTAGAAAGGTAAGTTGTATTTTGATCGACTAAAAACTTTTAAAATCCAAATAGTGGTCGAGCTACACGCACTCTAACTAGATCATGAAAACCAAAATGATAAAAGATAAACATTAAAACTTAGCAATATTTCAAATTCCGCAACACAAAGGTATTTTGTAAACAAAATGGAGGTTTAGAGTATGATGGGTTTAGAAAAAGATATACATAAAGATGGTAAGAAAAGATAAAGGGTGGGTAAGAAATTGTGTGTTAAAAAGGAGTGAAATAGATGGAAAGAAAGAGAGGGAATGGAAGAATGGTTAGAAATGTGAACTGTGAGGCAGATTGGTGAGAGAATAGAAAGGTTGAAGGGTGAAAAGGTACAAAGGAAAGGATAAGGGTAGTTGCAGAACGAATTGCACACAACTTTGGATTTTCACTCGTATCGCCATTCTAAAAAGTTTGGAAGTTGACCAAAATTGTTCTTGTTCGCACCAATCTCTCTCTGTTACATTTTCAGTAATTCTCAAGCTCTCTTAATGCTTCCATCTTAAGGCTAATTGCTAAATTTTCTTTTCTTTAGCAATTTCTCAACTCTCCTAAGAAACTCTAATTCACGTGGCCTATATTGAGTAAAAAAGTTTTGCACATCCTTAGCCTAATGGCCATCGGAACACGGCAAAATAAAAACCTCAACATATGTCACGCTACTTTATTGGACTCAAAGAAAACAAAACCTAAAATCCTAAAAAGAAATCCTAAGGGTTTTAAAGAAGTAGTTCTGAGTTTAAAGTCCTCACTGACTTTCCAAAAGCATCCTTGTCACCATCCTTCTTAGATCGGATGTTGACCCTTGAGCACTATATGTGGGCTCGTGGGCTCGTCGCTTTTTGGATTAATTTCCTTCCCTTGGTTGTGAGACCTAGGAAACGACATTTATCCTTACCATTTATACAAAGCTCCTACCTCGGCTCTTGTTTTAGGAATTAGCTTAATTCTAAGGAGATTTAGTCCTGTGGACTTATTTTAATCACATCCTCTATAATGTCGCTTCATTATGCTCTCTCAAAACTCAACATCTTCTTTAGATTGCGAATGCTTAACTACACAAATTGTTGCTCCCATGGCTGCAGTAGGCAATCTCATGTATAGACAATGAGATTTCGGCTGGTACTACGAGGAACTCTTTATTCACCGCTTCTTCAACTACTACATGTTTCCTTACACCCTCTAGATGAGACAGATTTGGGGCAGAACCTTCGACACTAATAAAATTAATCTTACAAACCAACTCCGGGCTAAGATTCATACTCAGGTTCATGTATAGGCTAACTTATGCTCATAAAACCAAAAGATAGTAAATCATAAGCAAAAAGGGTGTACCTTGCCTTCAACATTGTACCACGTATAATTCGAACCTTAAAAATTTTCCGGACCCATCTTGGTGCTTTAAAGGTATTGCTTCCATTGCTTTTCCCATCGTAGATTCGTAGCTCCACATGTTGCTGGGTTATTTCCTCAGCTCCCGCGAAAAATTACTGACTCGGATTATTTCTTCTCTGGTTTCTTCAAACAGAAGAAAAACAAAACGGACCGTAGACTGATTTTAACATGGTTTCCCATGTCGCTATCGACTCTACGGATTAAACATACGGAGATAAACAGATACACCTAAATTTACACAAAGCGATAACTGTAGGACTCAAAACGATAAACGGACTCTAAAATAGAAAACTTGACATGAATTAAAAAATTATTTATATATAAAATTGACCGTTGGTTCCCCGGCAACGGCGCCAAAAACTTGATGCACGTATATCAAGTGAAATTAAAATACTTGACCACCAAAACCAATACTAGCAAGAGGACTAGGTCCATCGTAGTATAGCTATAATAATCAAGGTCGATCCCACAGGAACCAATTGTGGATCATTTATATATAAACAACTAATCATTCATGCCAAGGACACAAAGGCGGTCTACGACCAACGAAAGACAAGAAAAGTAAAAGACACGACCCGACACAACACATAACGTAATTAACCTCCCCAATTTTCATGTTATCTTTTGGATCTAGAAATTCTATATAATTAAGCTAGACTCGACAACTTTTAATCCGATTCGTATTCCTTTAATAGTGGATACGGGAGTCATCCCCTAAACTAGATCTAGCTCCGGTTAGGCCATCTAGATCACTATGCTAGATCACGTGACTTCGCTTTTTCGGCCTCCATCTCATATGACTCGCACGCTTACAAAACTAGGGATGCCGATATTAACCGTATTCCTCACCTAGGCAACATTCATTTTTTCAGCGCATTTCCAAGACGATCGCATCGCCTCCGTCCCATTAACACTAACTTTTAGATATCATGTTAATCTACGATTTATGTATAACTAGGAGAGCTCAATTCCCTAATACAGAACAGATCTAGATCTCGCTGAAAGTCCCGGAAGATCAATTCATGAGCCGACCTAGGAGCCCTATATTAGTATTTCCTAATCATACGCTAATTAAAACAGACGAGCAACGTAGCCGTAGCTATACCTACTAAGATAAGAAATTCTAAGTGGACAATCACACCATAAAGACGTGGCTAGATTGACGCGACGAACAACTAAATCTTAGCGTTTCTACATATGTAACGGATAAAATAGAGACTCATAAAGCAATTATACAGATCTACTAAAAACACGGTTGTTGATCATACCAAAGTCATCTATAGGTCACCGGATACAGCCGGATACAGATCTGAGCATGTGGATCCTTATAGACAAATCGTATCCTTAGATCTACATCGTTCGGTGAAGAACGAACAACCTCAAACGATAAACAATAATTGGGGCTTAATTACAAAGAACTAAGAATAAATAAATACAAGAACTTACATTATCGCAGATCTTGCATAAAATCGCTTAATAAAATCAAGATTTTATTATGAACTCAAAAGTGTATATGGTCGAGTGTGGTGTGTATGGCGGTATAACATGCCTTTATTTATAGGGGTTCAAGCTAATTAAGAGATATACTTTAAAATGTCAAAACAAATAAGAGATAACTCTCGCCGATCTCCAATTAAAAGATAAAATGCGCCCCTAGAATGTATCCTCCATTGGCGCCATCTTTGAGTGGTTTGCCGGCTTTTGTCATGCTTATCCGATCTTTTCGTGCTAATCCGATATTTATCTTGAATTTCCTTTGATTTATCTTGAGATTTAATTCTTCCATTTGTATTTATCCTCCATAATTATCCAAATCAGCAAAATAGATATTTATCAAAAATAAATCATATTTAAATAAAACGGATAAATATAATAAAATGGATAAATACCGATTTATAAATAAAAAGATAAATACCATAAAAATGGATAAATACCAAATTATATTTTATAAATTACAAAAATTAAATAATCCATTTAAACATGTGATTTAATATAAAATTCAAATTATTAATCTCGATTTAAGGTCAACGTTGATGACTTTTACGGGTATAATTTGACCGTCATCAGGTTATTTATTTTCTAATAGATTAGATACGGGGTGCCAACGGTCCATCTCGATGTTTATTTTCGCACTAGTATACATGTTTAGATTGTATGTGTAGAACCGAAAATTGCCATGACATGCATCATATCATGAATTCCACTCCATATGCATACATGTAGAAATTAATTCGAGGAATTAGTTAGGCGTAGTATAAAACACGCAATTAGTTTTAATTAATTGTTTGATATTAATTAGAAACTAATTAGGTAAAAACCGAGAACACGGGTTTTTCAATCGTCGAGGTTGGGTGATGGATTCTCGTGAATCCCACTTACGAAAGCATAAGGAGTAAAATCCCAAACCTCGTGGTTAAGGTGTTGATTCTCGTGAATTCCACCTTACCTACCTAGACGAGATTACGCTTTTCTTCCGTAGTGTCTACGTGAAAGTTTGATGTTTAAGGATTGGATTATCACGGGCATACATGGTTCGAAAGTGGTTTAACCACGGTTGGGTGATCAACAAGAGCTACGGCTCGATCGACTTCACCTCCACGTGTGGCGCTTGCATCGGGTCTGGCAAGGTCGAGCCATCCGAAGAGCCACTACGGCTCAACGGAGCTCCCTAGTTTTGACCCATCCGACGCCACATATGTTCCAACGAATAGGTCGGGTGGGCTAGCCCACGTAATCAACAACATTCGGGCCTATGATTTATCGCTCCTTAATGTAACATCAAGTCCAAAAACGTGATCAAGAAACCCACCACTTTTTCAAAATATTGAGCGGGAGCGGAGAGGCGATACAAACACCCCACGGCCTCTACTGCTGACACAAGCAACGTGAGAGAATGGTGACGCCTCGTGTCGCCAGACCGCCTCCCTAAGGAAGGCCTTCACCGCTATCAAAATTCAAGGCTTGGTCTCCGAAAGGATAGGATTTTGGGTACTGTCGGGTCACCGACCGACCCTAAGCGCGGCACACTCGGGTCTACCTAAAAATGGAGATGAGAGGTCACACTCATAAAGGGTATTTTTGGTAGTACCTTGGCTGAAAAAGGAAAGGTGATTGACGATCACAAATGAGATGTTCGATTCTCAATCTGATCTTCAATATTAATCGAAACCTCTTTGACCTACCCTAAGGCGCACTGAGGCATTAGATTAAATCCTTGGAACAAAGAGGATAGACTATAAGTACTTAGTTTATGTTCCTAAAATTTATTAGTAGTGTATGATTTGGATTTATTCTCACAATTTTATTTACAACTCATATAATGATCTCTCAGGGGTGCTAGACTCGCTAGTGTAAAATTGACTAGTAATGACTTCTGCTAAAAGTGGTTAGTAACTAGAACGTTGTACTTATTGATCTTACATGCGATTAATTTTTCGGAAGAGGTATTTCTCTCGAGCCTTCAAAACTTAAGTGACGTAAATAAGTATGTCATCATTGTCCACTGGCAAAGTAATGCGAGAGACAACCGTAGTTAGTTTGAAAGATGATTGGGACGATAAAATTCTTCTAGTGAATTTTAATTGTGTAGTGTCTACACGAGAAATTTTCAAATAGAAAATTGGAGAATCATAAATTAAAGTGTCGCTAGTTAGACGGTATTTGGAACCGATAAACTAGTGGGAGCTTTTATCTTATGTTTTTCTAATTTATTAGAAAATTAGTCCCACTGGGTAGCGCTTTCATTAGACATCCCACGCTTCACGAGTAGTGTCTACTCAAACGAATCGCACTATTTCCTTTAAGGAAAGTTAAGAATGGGAAAGAATGTCTATAAGTGTTAATCATCTTAATCAAGTTTTGAGGCTAAACCAAACATTAAATAAAGAAAGTATAGGATAAGGAAAGTGATTTCGATCACTAACCAATGAATCCTTAGCGACTTTCTTAACCGAGTAACTTGACTCGGTAGCTTAGTTCTTTGGAAGAACAAGGAAGCTGTGCATTAACGATTAATAGAGTAACAACGGGCAGTAATTTCAGCTAGAATAGTGGGAGTGATATAAGGAAATGAATTTCGGATTCTATCCTTGAATTTCACAGAAAAATTTATTTTTCCTTTTACAGATTCGTTGAAACAAATAGATTCACTTTCAACTCGATATATTGTTGCCTCATAGAAAGTGAATATGACATTTGTAGTACGAATCCGAGTCTCGGACTTTGTTTGATAAAGTCAGAACCACTAAGAAATGCTGAAAAGGTATATGTAACACATCTTAAACTATTATAGGCAAACGGTTTCCGTATTAAGATAAACGATTCTTCAAAATCTATTAATTAGTGCATATATCCTGTAGATAAGACCTAACGATCAAGCTAAGGGTGATTCCTATCTCCCGCCTCGTAACACTGTCTCAAAGGAACAATGACTAAGCTTCCTTTCTATTAGAAAAGGGAAATAGATCTGAAGAAGTAACGTAGCTTGTTCATAATGACCTTCGGGGTCTAGTGAAAGATACAAGCTAATGGGAGATTTTGAGTGGTGACATTTTGTCTGATAACTACTCGAAACACGGTTTAGTTTATCGAAAGAATATGAGGAGGAGTCTCTGATTTTAGCAGAGAATAGAGTATTCCATGCTCAGAAATTGGCTATCACATAGTCTTGGGACTGATGTTCGGCCTGCCTCCTAGTAGAATGTTTTTCACTGAGGAAGAAACCATAGACTTGCCCTATATAGTTATTGATGTGCTACAATACATTGCTAAACTCGATTAAGATAATTGGTTGCAAAATAACGGTTAACATTATTATGTAAACCGAGAAGTCTACCTAGAAGATGCTAGTGAATTTATGGATAAGGAGTGAATTCGGTTCACACCACTTCCGTAAATGTAAGCATTTAGCACTTAATGCTTTAAGGTAGGACTGGAGATTTTACGCATACGTTCAGATTGTGGCTGTTCGTGAAATATCTTAATGTGACGAGTGAAGGTTGGTTATAAGATTCTTGAGATCAGAAAGTGACGGTTGAACTGTCACAAATATTCTGATAGAATCTATAAGTAGCAGCATTAAACCTTGGAGTACGGTTACCCAAAGGTAGTTACTATCTGATTTAATCAGACCACGTCCAACATCAGTTGTTGGTGATTACACTGATAAATACTACTAGATCAGAATATCAATGCACCCAAAACACAGTGGGAGTATGGTTTAACCGTTGACCCATTGTGGTTTTGTGTTTTTGTGGACTTTATAGTCTGCTGGGGTGATTGATAACCTATGGCTCATAGTGGGCTGTATAGGATTCTGATCATAGAGGCGGTTGGTTTGAAAGCCTTAACCCTATGAATGGATTTTTGATACTCCAGTTCTGTTCAGCCTCTTGTAGAACCACCTGAGTGTTTCAGGCCCAGTGGGAGCAATTGGATCTACACGGAAAAGAGTCGAAAGAATAGGAAAGTTTAAATTTTCAGTTCAAAGTTGAGTGGTATAGGGGTGATTCCCCGATTGGTAGAGAGTTAACTGCACCTTGAACTCTCTCACCACTCGCCTTCCTAGATTTCAAGTAGAAAGAAGAAAATAGGGGTGATTCCTCGAGACTTTCTTGTTTGAAACGGAGTCCGGATTCATTCGAAATGTATGGTCTTGGTTAGAACAAATGGCGTGATGAATGCCGGGGCTTATATCCTTTGTGGATTTAAGAGAACCTATCGGTCATTTAAAGTCACATGTTTTAAAATATGTGGACTTGACCAGAATATTGATTAGTCTTTCGTAGACTGGATGTCAATATTGGTAAAGTAGTAGTATTAGTGTTCATGAATGATAACACTGAAACGGTTGGAAACAACATCTGTGTGCTATCTGAAGTTGGAAACTGACGGGCCAAGATTCTCTGGATGAGATAATTGGACTATATTCTAAAAATCTGATTCGGTCGGATTCACGAGAATGAGTCATTGGCTATCCCACCTATCTTATTGAATAAGATGATTATGCATATATGTATGCAACATTCATCGAGAGTAGTCCTACCCTACCTCTCAGGAATGATTCTCAAAATCTTCGGATTAAGAGAAAATGGGATAGAATCTCTCTTGGATAATGGCAAGTCAGGTTATCATAAGTCAATAGTAATCAAATCTTGGATTTGAGCAATAAGTAGCGGTTTAATACGTCCTCAAGTATCTTTAGAGAACGAGGAGTCATATTCTTGTATATTCAGGTGCAAACTTGAATATGGTTGACTACAATCGATTCGACTTGTAGTCGATTAAGGATGATCATTAAGTTGATCTCGGCTCAAGTGTTTACTCATAGTGCTTAGAATTTCCTTTTATGGTCCTGGGAGTAATTCCAGTCCGATAAGCCGATATCACTTCATTGTGAAAACAAAGTGAAGAGATAGCTTAGAAGGATCTTCTCGACTACTAGAAGTCAAAAGCATATTGAGAGAGAGTACCCGCTGATTAGATGGACCAAATGACGCTTTCAATCCTAAAGATCGCCTCTTGAGCCGACAACCTAACTGATCAATGAGTGCTTGAAGGGTACGGCATTGATAGATATGTCTCATCTTCTTTTAGAGCAAGTGGTAGAGTGTTGTGAATAAGATGAGAAAGGGTGTGCTCTAAAAACAATCGTTGCTTGTCATTTCGTGCAAAGTGGGAGATTGTTAGTGTAGTGCCCAAAGACAATTTGTGTAATTGTTTTTAATAATGGATGACAGAATTTATCTCACCTTAGTTACTTGCTTTGTGCTTGTAAAGTAATACACTCGCCGCAAACCCTAAGTATATCTCAGATGTAATTCACTTAACTCAAAGTATGGATTACACGTGAGGATTGAGTTAGTGGAGATATGCTTAAATCTGTTAGTCCGTGGTGAACTTAATCGAGTTTAGGGTCTCTTGATTAAAACACCAATAATGCGCCTGCAACACCTTAGGGTGTGATAGTCTTATCCGGACTGCCGGTAGAGGGTACCTACGTGGGGCATTTATATATGATGGCATTCATATAGATCGACCGATTTAATCTGCGCTCGGTATAATTCCGTAATCGAGGAATCTTATTAAATCATTAGATGATCATATATGGATCAACCTTAATCCTCGAGGTGATCACAGGTGCCGCTTGTCCCGGGTAGTGTTTGATGTGTTAGTTACGGTTCACTTAAATATGTGTTCCAAGCCACTTCTCATTGGCACTATCTCCGGATGAGTGAGTAGTTCGATTTTCACAGACATGGAATCCATTCCTTCCAAATGGAAGTAGAGAGACAGCCCCTTATTTGTTAGCCCTAAGAAAATGATCGATGGGCCCAGCCATCATGTTAGACTAATTAGCTACTAGTCGATATGTGAACTAATTGATCACTAGGGGTTAATGGTAAATAAGGATAAGATATTCTCGAGTCGGGTTCACGGAGACTTCCCACCGTAATGGACAATCTATGGAGGGTTAATCCGTATGTAGTGATTATATCAATGGACGCTTATTCACTCTATGGGTTGAGTATAAGTATACATCTATAATCGGTAGAGTTCGGCCGGGTTTATGGTGGTGTAATCCCGAATTAATAATTAATGTACTTATTCTCGCTCGATGAATAATTAATTATTGAGCTACTCGTTATAGTCCATGGTCCCCGATGTGGCTTCTGTAATTCGGACTAATAATCTTGTTATTTGGGCCTCAGTGATAATTAATTGGCTGGGCTAATTAATTGATATGCATGGATATTATTTAGTTGGGCTAAATAATATAATACACATAAAAGACATTTTATGTGGGCTTAGTGACCCTAAAAGGTGGCGCCAATATGTGTAATTTAATTAGAGAGAAATTAGTTTTCTTGGATAATTATTTGACATGTGATTTATCTTTTATTTGTTAAATGATAATTCATGGAATATTAGATAATAATATGATTTATTCTAATTTGTTTGGGATAATCATTTTATTTATCTTTTATTTGGAATAAAGGATTAATGTAATAATTATCTCTTAATTATTTAATCCTTGGAGGACAAGGATTACTCTCCTATTTAAAGAGAGTTCTCCCAAGCCTTAGTAATTGGCAAATTTCGACCACCACATAAAAAAGGGAGAGGAAAAATTAGTTTTCTCTTGTCTAGGGTTTTAGTAGAAGAAAAACTCTAAGTTTTTCTTGGTGTTGCATATCGAGGAGGTTCGTGTATCAAGAAGGGTGTCCACCAACCGCCGTTTGGAGAACACATTGGAAGATCTTGGCTTCTCTTCCTAATATTGGTAACATGATCTTAACCCCCTTCTAGTAGTTTAAGTCCTTTAATTATGTATTGTGATGTATAAATCGTGATCCATCCGCTGCGCGTAGATCTAACTCATTTAGATCTAAGAATCTGCATCCTTCAAATTTGACATACTATACTGGAATCGGTTATCTCTCCGGCGCCACCACCGGCGCCGCCAAGGGTTTTGTTGATGTTGTCAAGGCTTCTAAACATGGTGATACCCTGAAGCTTAAATTGAATCGGGTCAGACGAGGATTGGGAATAGGGCTCGGATTAACTTGTATTTTACTCCATTAATCTGTCTAATCTTCAGATATAGCTTAGTTTTGAATATTGATCCACGAAATGAGGACCACGTTGCAGAATTTTAATGACTGGTTTAGTTATTCATCTTCAATCTGACTTAAGTTGCATTAGTTGAGAAAGTTGGTGAAGAAGAAAGGTTATTTATTTGTGGATAGAAGGTAACAATCCATCTCGTATGTGGTTGTGTGGAAAAAGAAGATCAGGTTATGGGGTGATTGATTCACTTCCACCATTCCACCGTTGCTAAATTTGCTCACTAATGTTATTGAACCCAATGCACACAAGGTGCTTGATAAAAGGTACATGAACAACAAGCTTTAGAGCAACTCCAATGGTGGTGTTTTTCTCCAGCAAAACAGCAAATTGCTGTTAAAATCCAACTCCAATGGTGGTTGTTTTTGCCCATCAAATTGGTGGAGAGCCAATTTTCTCCGGCAAATTTGCTGCCATATTGTTCCTCCCAGCAAACATATTTCCTCTTTTTCTTTTTCTTTTTCATTTTTCTTTTTTTTGTGTGAAAAAGATAGGATATTCTAAGTATATTCTTTTTTGGTGTAGAACTGTTGGAGTTGATGGATAAAATTTGATGTAAATGTTACATCAAATTGATGATTTGATGTAAAATTTGGTGTGTAAGCGTTGGAGTTGCTCTTAGTCCTATTTTTTTTTTTCCATTCCTCCTATTAAATGTCTGTGCACAATGATTCAATAGTACCTTTTTGTTTGCATACTAATTTATGTATGTATGAAAAGCTTTTCGTAATTTCTTTTTCCCAATCATTAGTGCATTTGCATTTGACATTTGTCATTTGTCATTGTATCTTCAATTGACTCTAAATGTGTAGTGACGACTACTGTGTCATTCATAATGTGTATCGCGTTGATTGTATCAATGTCACCGCATCGCGGTGTCATTGTATCGGGTCGAAAATTTGATTTTAGAATATAAGTCGGAAAAATATCAAATGAGATATAATAATAAAGATAATGAAAATATGAATTTTGGTGAAATAATTACAATGATCGGAGTTATATATCAAAAGATAAATCTGTTCGAAACATTGAGTATAGAGAGAAAATCACATCCGTATTTTTTTTCCATTCATTAGACAATTAATGAAGTGACATTGATGTCACTGCACACAATTTGATACATGAATTTTGTAATTTTGGAAATAATTATCGTGTCACTTTGGTGCTATGTCAATTTTTGTGTAAGTCATTGTCGCTGTAATGTCTCTACATCGCGCGCCTCTCAGATCGTGGTGTCTCTCGCATCGCGTTGGTCTCTCGCATCGTGGTGTCTCTGGACATGATATTATTTGAAGGCTAAAGAGACATCGTGGTGTCTCTCGCATCTCGGTGTCTCTACATCGTGGGTTTCTCTGATCGGAGATGGTCACCGCATTGCGGTGTCACTTCATCGCGTGTCTCGCATCGCGTGTCACTTCATCACGGTGTCTCTTCATCGCGTGTCCCTTAATCGCGATCGCGTGTCACTTCATTGCGGTGTTTTCAGATCGCGTGTCTCTCGCATCGGCGTGGTCATTGCATCGTGGTGTCTCTGCGTCGCGCGTGTCTTTTAATCGCGATCGCGGTCTCACTTCATTGTGGTGTTTCGCATAGCGGTGTCTCGCATCGGAGGTGGTCATTGCATCAGCGTGTCTCTACATCGTGGGTGGTCACCGCATCACCGTGTCTCTCAGATCGGAGGTGGCTACTCTATCGAGTTGGTCAATGGATATGGGGTGGTAAATGCCTCACGGTGTCACTTCATCGGGCGCGCTCTGCATCGTTGTGTCACACCTCACCGCGGTGTCAATGTATCGTGGTGGTCACCGCATTACGGTAGTCAATGCATCGCGGTGGTCACCGATGCATCGCGTGTCTGCGCATTGTGATGTCTCAGATCGCGGTTGTCGGTGCATCGAGGTGTCTCGCATCACGGTGTCTCAGATTGCGGTGTCACTTCATCGTCTTGCTCTGCATCGGGGTGGTCTCGCATCGCGGTATCTACATCGTGGTGGTCAATACATCGTGGTGTGTCCGTGATCATGGTGTCTCTCAGATCGGGGTGGTCACCGATCGTGGTGTCTCTCGCATCGGGGTGGTCACCGCATCGTGGTGTTCTCGTGATCGTGGTGTCTCTCTCATCGGGGTGGTCACCGCATCGTGTGTGTATCCGTGATCGGGGTGGTCATTGCATCGTGGTGTCTCTCGTGATCGGGTGGTCACCGAATCGTGGTGTCTCTCGCATTGGGGTGGTCACTACATCGTGGTGTCTCGCATCGCGCGTGGTCACTACAACATGGTGTGTCCGCATCGCGTGTCTCAGATCAAGGGTGGTCACACGTGCATCGTGGTGTCTCGCATCGCAGTTGTCTCGTGATCGCAGTTGTCTCTCGCGATTGGGGTGGTCAATGCATCACGCTTGTCACTTCATAGAATATTTGTGTCATTGGATGTCACTGCATAACATGTCGCTTCATAAATTGTTGTTGTCATTGTGTGTCATTGCATAGGGTATCACTTAATAAAATGTTGTTTTCATTGGGTGTCCTTTTATAAAATGTTGGTGTCATTGGGTGTCACCAAATCAGCGTTATTGTATCCATTATATGTCATTGCATCCGCTATAAATTATTGGAAAAAAATCTGAATTTTAAAATTTATGTCGAAAAATATGAAATTATAATTCTTTTGGTCCCAGAGAAGGGTAAAACTATAGTCGAGAGGGGGTTGAATGACTATAAAGTGAGTTTCAAAACTTTTCTTGTTTTTAAAAGCTTTGGGGCAACGGATAAGTCCCTTCTTACTAAGTTGTTTCAAAGTAGTTTAGGCAATCACAGATATAAGATATAACATAAGTAATTAAATTAATGCAGTAAGGTAAATTGCTGAAAGTAAATTGACACAAGGCTTATAGTGGTTCCGGGTGGTGTAATCCCTTAATCCACTCTTCTCCTGTGATGATTGGAGGAATTCACTATTGTTTTCACAGATACAATAGCCTGATTGTCCTTGACTACACAAGCTTCACAATCTACAAGACTATCACTCCTCGACTGCAACAGCTTCAGTGACTCGGTCTCTTTCACTGCTCATTGGGATCAAATCCTTCATCAGTTATTCCAGAGGGTGCAATTACTTCTCAGATCCTTCTGATTCAATTGCTTCAATTTAATGTGAATGAGATTCACAAACTTGCTTGATCAATCTCAGTGCTAGATGTGGAGTTGTAATACTGATGTCTGAGTTGATCTCTAGATAAATCCTTGTAAGTTCAGAGAGAAAGCTTTTCAATTTGACAGGGTTACCGCTTGTTTCTTCTCAATTTTTATCTCTATTTTTTGTCTGTCAATGCCTTCTATTTATAGCCTTGAATATCCTTGATTTGAAATTCCGTCCGTTGGCTATTCAATGTGGGGAGTAATCCTTGATTTTATTCTTGATTCCCGCTTAATTATATTCTCCTTGATTTCAGTGATCAGGTTTTTCTTTAAACATTAATCGAAAAATCCACTTCTTGATTGATCCTCTATTGATTGTGCATTTAATGCTTGATCCTCTGAATCTTCATCGTATTTCAAAATCCGGATTAGGTAAGGTTTACTTAGCCGTTCTCGATCGGTCAAGTGATCCTTCTGACTTTGCCGCTTGGATCTTCTTTACTGCTTTGTTTTCACTCAGCCGATAGTCAGTTTACTTTGCCAATTCATTGTTTCCTTCATTCTTTTAATTAAAGGAGAATCCTTATACTTCACTGATCCTTGATTTGTGTGAGATCAGTGTACACCATATTTAAACATTAAGTTTCATTACTTGGAACATAAATTAGACTTATCCAAAGTCATCACAGACTTCCTTGGTTATAAGTCAGACCATAATGTCTTCATTACTTCTTTGCTGGTACTTGGATGGCTTCACTCTGCCGGAATCTGTTTTTTACTTTGCCGTCCTACCAACTAGTACAATACTTGTCTGACTCAACTTATACAACATGTCAGACTCTAAGTAAAGACTTATACAGAGAATTCTAACTTATTTCAGGTTTGCTATAACAGCTAGTATGGCCATCATCAAAACATAATAAAATGTTCCTAACAATTTCCCCCTTTTTGATGATGCCAAAACCCTCATAAGCCTGAACATAAGTATGCCAAATTTTTCATAATAGAATAACAGAATAAAGCTCAATAATTTTATTCATCCATTTTCATCTTTTCATTTGAAAATCAAAGGCACTTGAGTAAGTAAATTAATATGATAAGGGCTACTGCTTCTTTTCCTCAAACCTGATGCCTTTGCCTTTGATGCCATTGCCCTTGTCCGTTGGGCTTGCCTTCATTTCACTGGAGCTTTCAAGCTTTGAGCTTCCTTCCCCCTTTTTGGCAGCACCAAGACGTTTTTCAAGAGTCCTGATTGCATCTTCAGATTCAGGGAGGGGACCATATCTTTTCTCCAGTATCTTGTTGGTTGCCTCACCAACTTTGAGAAGGGTGTTGAGTTGCTGGCCAGAGTACTCCATGATCTCTCCCAGATGCTTAATTTGATGAGTGTGAGCATTTACAGTGTCCACCAAATGTTTGAGATTATTTTCAATCTTTTCATCATGAAACTCAAGGTTGGTTTGGACATGGTAGGGAATGAGATGTTGTAAGTTGCAAAGCAAGTTTCCCTATTTTTCCGTGACCTCATCTTGTATCTTGATGTGACTGATGAGGGCTTCAATCTTGTGGTTTAGGGAGGTTGCTTCACTTCTTAACGCAGCTTTTAGATTTTGCCTGCTATGATACTGATTCTCCATGTCCACAATCAGGGGTTGAATGTCCAGATTGAAAAGCCTTTCTGGATCAATCTCCTCTGATGCCACTTCAATATCCTCATCTTCTTCATCTTCCTCCTTCTCTATATTCACCTCATCTTCTTCTTCTCTCTCTTCATCTTTTTCACTTTCTTTTTTGCCTCTTCCTCTCTTTCTATCTCTTCAACTTTAGAATCATTGAGAGGTTGTTGGGGGATGCTTGCTTCTTCATCTTTAGAAGATGGCAGGTTTTCATCTCCATGAGCTGGAGACTTGATTTCTTCTGATGGTGTTCCCCCTTGATCAATAGTGGGGGTGTTGACAAGTTCAGCGGAGTGAGTTTGATCAGCTGGCTCACTCGGCTGTTTGTCAACTTTGCTGAGGCTCTTGAAAAGTACTTCTTGAAGTGTTAGCGCATCATCAGAAATCTCCATGTTTTCCGGATCAGCTTCAAGATGATAATCCTCTGAGTAATCATCCTCTGTCTCAGCTTCTCCTTCATCCATCTCATCTTCTTCAGATGGAGTGAGAACATATCATTCCTCACCTTAATCCAGATAGGTGATGTCCTCTTGTTGTTTCTCTTCCTCTGTTGTTGTATCATCGCTAATTGCCACAGTGCATTCAAGTTCTTTGGTACCAATCTCGTGGTGCTTTCTTGTGCTTTTAGGATCCGGTTCTTCGTCCCATGCCTGATCTACTGCCTTCAGTTTGTTTCCTTTTTTGCCCGACAGTGGGTTTGGGTTTCATAGAAGCCTTGATGTAGGTAAACATTACCTTTGACTTGTGTGGAGGCTGCAGATTTGTGGGTTTCACTTTCAATGCGTCAAACAGGTGTTGAAGGGGAAATCTATAGGATTTCCTCTCCCAGAAGTCACCTTTCTTTTTCAGGCCCTTGCTTGCTGCCGTAATTGACAGATCAATTTCCTTTTGAATCTGTTCTTTCATCCTATCAAAGACAAAAGTTGCCCAATCAAAGTTAATACCTTGATAGATGATAGCCAGCCATTAACTTAACCCTTAGCTCGGTCGAGTTTTCCATTGATCCTTTTACGCCTTCAATGTTCTTGGTGATTACCGTGCAAACTCTCGCAAATGGAAGTTTAAGAGTCTGCTCTGGATAAGTTGTAGGTTTTGCTGTTTTTCCTGGGATTCTTTGCTATCTCAGCCCAGAAGTTAGTGATGTCAATATTTACCGTCCTCACATTAGCCGGACCTATCCTAGGTAGGTGTAAGAATTTGTTGAGAAGACCCGGTGTAATGACCACTTCTTTCCCAAAGATTGAACTCTTTATGCAGTCGGAATCGGTCTTCTTTGTGCTGGCCACAAACTTTGCATTCTTCCAAAATGCAATCAGATTTTCGTAGTAAATTCCATTGATTGGGGGGTTTAGGAAGGTCATTAACCCCAGATTTGAACAACAATCAACCAAGCGTTGAGCTTGTGCATCATTATCACAGAAAGAAAGATAGGGTTCAGGTTTGAAAAACGATCCAGTGATGATCGATTTTTCATAGAATCTTTCAGTGGGAGATATTTTAGAAGATTAAGCCATTTCTTTGAATTTTGAGAGAAAGCTTTGATTTTGCAGTGAGAAAACTGGTTTATAACTTGTAATAGAGTGTAAAGATTTCTGAAACCTCTAAGTGTGTTTATATAAGATGGAATAGGTAGTGTGAACGTGGTTGAATATGGAAGGATTTTGTGACATAATGGCGTGATTTTATGTATGTAAATCGCGATATTCGAGTGAAGTGGGGGATTGGATTGAGGTAAGTAATGATAGATCCCGAGAATTGAGGCGTTTGTAATTCAAAAAATAATATGGTTACCTCTATAATTGTAAATTGATCTCCACGTGTGTAATCTTCCACAGTATAATCCTCCATAACTTTCTTATTCTCCACGTGTATAGATGTTGATTTTGTTCACACTTTAATTTGCCCATGACTCCAGTCTTTATTTCGGTGGAGTGCCTTGGTTAGTCACTTAGCCGGTGTAGTGACTTTTTCACTGAGCTGCTGTATTTAACTGTTCCTACAATCAGTGAAGCTAACTTTGCTGAGTACCAGTGCCTTACCTGCTACATCTCCTGTAATGGCAAAGGTTTAGTCAGCCGGTCAAATCACTTAGCTGATTACTTCAGTTAGCCGCTCTTTGGTACTTAGTCAATTTCAATCATTCCTAACTCACTTCTCAACATGCTAAATCTTTCATGGCTGAGTGGTATTGTGAAGATGTCAGCCAATTGATCTTCAGTGGGTATGTATCTTAGAATGACATCTCCTTTCTCAACATGATCTCTGATGAAATGATGTCTCACATCAATATGCTTTGTTCTTGAGTGTAACACTGGATTTTCAGTAATAGATATGGCACTTGTGTTGTCACACATAATTGGAATTGTCTTATCATCCATTCCATAATCCCTTAGTCGTTGTCTAATCCATAGTACTTGTGCATAGCAACTCACTCACCCGCTATATATTCTCGCTTGGTGTTGATGTAGAGATGGAGTTTTGCTTTTTGTCGAACCATGAAACTAGTCTGTGCCTAGCATCCGGCATGTTCCGATGTGCTTTTATATCTATCTTGCATCCAAAGATAGTTAGAGTCTGAATATGAATTTAACTTGAATCCTCCATCTTTTGGATACCAAATGCCAACATTGATGGTGTTCCTCAGGTATTTGATTATTCTTTTAGCTGCTAGAAGATGTGATTCTTTTGGTTGAGCCTGAAATCTTGCACATACTCCTACTGCAAATGCTATATCAGGTCTGCCTCTGCGATTAGATATAGTAGGGATCCAATGATTCCTCTATATATTTTTTGATCAACATCTTTTCATGCTTCATCTTTTCCAAGAATGACTCTTGCACACATTGGTGTATCTGATGTGCCACTTGTATCCATACCATACTTGTGTATTAAGTCTTTTGTGTACTTGGCTTGACTAATGAAAATACCGTCTTTCATTTGCTTCACTTGAAGTCCAAGAAAATAATTTAATTCTCCCATCATGCTCATCTGAAATTTGCTCTTCATCAAGTTTGCAAATTTCTCACACATCTTTTCATCCTCTGATCCAAAGATGATATCATCAACATAGATTTGTACTAGCAATGTACTTGTTCCTTCCTCTAATTTGAACAGAGTCTTATCTATAGTTCCCTTGTTGAATCCATTCTTGATCAGAAATTATGACAGTGTTTCATACCAAGCTCTAGGTGCCTGTTTGAGTCCATAAAGAGCCTTATTGAACTTGTATACTTTGTCTTCTTTTCCTCTGAGTTGAAAACCAGGAGGTTGTTCCACATATACCTCTTCTTCCAAAAGTCCATTCAGAAATGCACTTTTGACATCTATTTGATGGACTTTGAAGTCTTTGTGTGCAGCAAAGGCTAGAAAGAGTCTAATTACTTCCAATCTTGCTACTGGTGCAAATGTCTCATCATAGTCTATTCCTTCTGCTGAGAGTAACCTTTTGCAAACAAATGTTCCTTGCTCATCCATCTTGTTCGAAATACCCATTTTGTTCCAATTATGTTGGTTGTGTCAGTCCGTCAACAAGTTCCCAGCACTTCATTTCTTTCAAATTCATTTAGTTCCTCTTGCATGGTTGTGATCCAGTCAGCATCTTGAATTGCATCATCTATTATCTTGGGTTCCACTTGTGATAGAAAGCATGTTAGCCTCCAGTTGTCTTCTGGTTCTAACTCTTGTGTGAATGTCTCCAATGACTTGATCTTCAGGATGATCTCTTAGCCAATTGAGGTCAGGTTGAAGTTGTTCTTCACTTGATGCTTCTACACCTTCAGGTTGTGCATGAGCTTCAAGTTCTGGTGCTTCTTATGTTGTATTGACATGTGGCTCATCTTGATTTTCAAAATGGTGATTCAGAATGGAAGCCGGTATGGTTGTATTTGTATATACTTCCCTTTGTGTTGCTTCTTCTTCTTGATCTTGAAGACTTTCACCATTTGTGTTTGGTTCATCAAAGACTACATGTATTGATTCTTCATCACCAATGTTCTTTTGTTGAGTATTCTAAATGCTTTGCTGGTGTCTGAATATCCTATAAAGATTGCTTCATCAGCCTTTTCATCAAAGGTATACAGCTGATTCCTGTTCAAAACAAAACATTTTGATCCAAACATATGCAAATATGAGATATTAGGGTTTCTTCCATTCCATATTTCATATGGAGTCTTTCCATGATATTTGTTGATGATTGATCTGTTCTGTGTATAGCATGCTGTGTTTGCTGCTTCAGCCCAAAACCTATTTGGTAGGCATGCTTCTACAATCATTGTTCTGATTGCTTCTTTGAGAGTTATGTTTTCTTCTTTCTACTACACCATTTTGTTGTGGAGTTTTTGCTGCAGATAATTGATGTAGTACTCCATTTTCTTCACAATAGGTTCTGATAACTTCATTTAGAAATTCTGTGCCTCTATATGATCTGATCTTCATAATCTTTAGCTCTTTCTCATTTTGAATTCTTCTCAGCAAATCTGGCAGCTTCTAGAGTGTCTCTTTCTTCTTGTTCATAAATATGGTCCAGGTGTACTTGGAGAAATCATCAACCACTACTGTAGAGTGTATTTCTTACCACTTACACTTCTTGGTGTGGATCGGTCCAAACAAGTCCATATCACGAGAAGATGTAGTATTCTTGTTGTTGATTGGTAAGGCTTTGATTTGAAGGAGCTTTTGATTTGCTTTCCTTTCTGGCATGCATCACAGAGGCTTTCTTTCTTGAATGTGATCTCTGGCAGGCCTTCAACTAACTTGTTCTTTGATAATGTGTTGATGGTCTTGAAATTTAGATGATTTAATCTTCTATGTCAAATCCAACTGGTTGATTGTTTATTTTTGACAAACAAGCATGTTTCTGCCTTAGCTGTTTTCCAATCCACCACATACATGTTATCTTCTCTTCTTCCTGCAAGAACCACTGTGTTGGTTTGGTTGTGAACCACCTTGCATCCTTCCTTGTTGAAGTGTATATTGTAGCCTTTGTCATAGAATTGAATGATGCTTAGCAGATTGAAATTTAGTCCCTTAACATATGCCACAGTTTGAATCTTCAAATTGTTCTTGAGCATTGTGCCTTCCCCCTTAATTTTACCAGGGTTTTCTTTGCCTCCAAAGGTGACTTTGGGTCCATCAAAAGCTTTAAATTCAGTGAGCCATCTCTTGTTTCCTGTCATGTGTCTGGAACATCCACTGTCTATGTACCAGACATCCTACAAAACAAATTAATTATGTTTAGGTCACCAACACTGTTTGGGTCCATACCTGTTAGTAGTCATGCCGCCTACTCCAAGTGTATATCCAAATGATCTTCTTTTTTGGATAATTAAAGTCATCAACTTCATATGTATATGCAGTGGGAAACCTATGTTGCTTCATGTGTCTAGGAACGTACCTTGGTTGGTTTTTCTTAGACATATGATGCATGGAATGAAATGGTTTCTTCTTGTATTTTGGAGATGCAACATTCCAATCATCCTCTCAAGGATAAAGTCTTCCTTTACCTTTCGTAAGGTCTTTGCCTTTGGTTGATTGGATTGATGGTTTAGTCTGTTGTTTCATCAAGATCGGGTTTTGGCTTCACCGGTGCAGATGAGTGGTTGAAACTATGGTCCGCCCTTTCTGAATTTTGGTCTATTGTTGGTCCTGGATTCAGAATTGTGTTGTCCATTGTTTCTAATCTCATCCTGACTGTTGTAGCCAAGGTCAGATCTGGATTCAAACCTTTTTGAGGGTTTGTAAGCTGGTGCATTTAGTGGTGCAGTGGTGTTTTTAGCTGCTAGGTGGATTTCCTCACCGATCATTAGCAATGGATGAGTTATCATCTGCTGCTTTTTGATTAGGTGAGTATTTCTCCTTAGTAGCTAGTTCAGCTTTCAATTTGTCCAGTTGTTCCTTCAAACTTTTATTTTCTTTTCTTAGATCCTTACATTCCTTTTCCAGAATTTCATGATTCATTTCAATTTCATCAAACTTGGTCATGAGATTTTGGACTAGAATTCTTTGGATCTAATGGGAGAATAGAAGATTGTGCGAGTGTTAGATGTGGATGCATTTGATGAAGAGTAAGAACTAGATGTTACCTCGCCATCGATTCTTTGCCCATAAGACATAGACTTGCTTTCTCATTATCTGAGCTGTCACCTTCATCTTCATCTAATTCTTTGGTCATGAGACATAGGCATGCTTTCTCATTGTCTGAGATGTCTACTTCATCACTATTATCTGAGTCATTGTCAGATGATTCTTCATTCTTTTCACTGTTGGATTCAGCCTTGAGTGATTTCTTACCTTTCCTCTTTTCAGATGGTTTGTACTTCTTCTTTTCCTCATCTTTATTATTTTCTTCGGGGCAATCAGCCTTGAAGTGACCTTTCTTGTTGCAGTTGAAGCATCTGTATTCATCATCTTTTTCTTCATGTCTTTTTTTGAGTTTGACCTCTTGTTTGATGATGAGTTTCCTTTGAGTGGCTTCTTTTTGCTAAACCTGTCAAAACGTTTAACTAATAAAGCTACCTATTTTTTGAGCTCTAGTGTCTCTTTGCTGATACAATCAATAAAGTTACTTTGTTGTGGTGCTATCAGTGCACTGGCTCTTTGTGTCTCGGCCGAAGCACCATCTTCACCGTTCAATTCGAATTCATGAGCCTTTAGTTGGGACATCAGAGTCAGGGTGTCAGTGTTTGCAAGATTTGTTGTTCCTCCGATTCTCGATGTTATGATCTTCCATCTTTCAGGTAAGCCTCTCAAGATCTTTAAGCACACTTCTTTCTGAGGATATGTGTGTCCAAGCTGTTGCAGTTCACTGATGATGCTTGAGAATCTATTGTCCATTTGATCAGGATTCACCAGCCTTCATTTTGAAGTTCTCAAATTTCTGCTTTGCAAATGTATAATTTTTTTCTATAATCGCTTGAGATCCTTCATTTATTAGTGCCACTTGTCCCACATCTCCTTTGTTGTTTTGCGCCTTTGATTCTCATGAACATGTTGCTATCCGTGGTCTTCAAGATCATATCTTTTGCAACAAAGTCCAGATTTGCTCTTCTCCCTGTCATCCTTGGTCCAATCTTTCTTGGGTTTATCCACTTCTTTTCCTTGATCTGCTCCTGTGGCTACCACAGTCATGATCATGATTGGGCCATCATTAATTACATCCAGCATCTCCTCATGAGTTGCTGCAAGATGAGATAACATTCTTATTTTATATTCATCAAAGTTATTAATATTGAAAACAGGTACTTTTGACATAAAGTTTGAGGAATCCATAAGTACAAGTAAGAGATATTTATATATAGTGTAGAAAGCACTGATTTGAAAACTATTTTGAAAATATGTGATCTCCTTGTTACCGTAAATTAGATCTCAACACGTTTTGATACTAGGAACACTTGCTCGATACCAATTGTTGGTCCCAAAGAAGGTAAAACTATAGTCGAGGGGGTGAATGATCAGAAGTGGAGTTTCAAAACTTTTCTTGTTTTTAAAAGATTTTGGGCAAATGGATAAGTCCTTCTTACTAAGTTGTTTCAAAGTATTTTAGGGAATCACAGATATAAGATATAATATAAGTAATTAAATGAATGCAGTAAGGTAAATTGCTGAAATTAAATTGACACAAGGCTTATAGTGGTTCAGGGTGGTGTAATCCCTTAATCCACTCTTCTCTTGTGATGATTGGAGGAATTCACTACTGTTTTCACAGATACAATAGCCTGATTGTCCTTGACTACACAAGCTTCACAATCTACATGACTATCACTCCTTGACTGCAACAGCTTCAGTGACTCAGTCTCTTTCACTTCTCCATGGGATCAAATCCTTCAGCAGTTATTCCAGAGGGTGCAATTCCTTCTCAGATCATTTTGATTCATTGCTTCAGTTTAAAGTGAATGAGATTCACAGACTTGCTTGATCAATCTCAGTGCTAGATGTGGAGTTGTATTACTGATGTCTGAGTTGATCACTAGATAAATCTTTGTAAGTTCAGAGAGAAAGCTTTTCAATTTGACAGGGTTACCGCTTGTTTCTTCTCAATTTTTATCTCTTTTTTTTGTCTGTCAATGCCTTCTATTTATAGCCTTGAATATACTTGATTTGAAATTCCGTCCGTTGGCTATTCAATGTGGGGAATAATCCTTGATTTTATTCTTGATTCCCCCTTAATTATATTCTCCTTGATTTCAGTGATCGGGTTTTTCTTCAAATATTAATCAGAAAATCTGCCCTTGATTGATCCTCTATTGATTGTGCATTTAATGCTTGATCCTTTGAATCTTCATCGTATTTCAAAATCTGATTAGGTAAGGTTTACTTAGCCGTTCTCTGATCGGTCAAGTGATCCTTCTGACTTTGCCGCTTGGATCTTCCTTTACTGCTTTGTCTTCACTCAGCCGATAATCAGTTTACTTTGCCGATTCACTGTTTCCATCATTCTTTTAATTAAAGGAGAATCCTTGTACTTCACTAATCCTTGATTTGTGTGAGATCAGTGTACACCATATTTAAACATTAAGTTTCATTACTTGGAACATAACTTAGACTTATCCAAGGTCATCACAGACTTCCTTGGTTATAAGTCAGACCATAATGTTTTCATTACTTCTCTGCTGGTACTTGGCTGGCTTCACTCTGCCGGAAATCTGTTTTTTTACTTTGCCGTCCTGTCAAATAGTACAATACTTGTCTGACTCAACTCATACAACATGTCAGACTCTAAGTACGGATGTATACAGAGAATTCTAACTTATTCCAGGCTTGCTATAACAGCTAGTATGGCCATCATCAAAACATAATAAAATGTTCCTAACAATATCAAAATAGAGAGGACGGAAAAATATAAAAGATGAAAAAATTATGACATTGTCTCTGCATATTCTTTTTTTAAGGGGTGCATATTCTTTTATGAAAAACGTCTCTGCATATTCTATCTTCATATGCTTTGCATTTTTGCATACTGATAGAAAACGATATATTCAGATTACCTGAATAAGCGGAAGCAGAAGAAATCAACAGGACCGTTCCTACATCCATTGTTATTCGACTCCGTCTCAGTTTGCCGCCAGGATCCAAACCCTAGAACAAAAGAAGAACTCCATATGCACAGGTGGCATATGGCACAGGTGGCATATGGTGCTATTAGGTCTTCTGGTCTATGCCTATTTTCTGTATGATCACCAACCGATGGTACACAGGCAGTCTATATATAGGCAAGACTAGGGACCTAAAGCATTATGGAATATTCCGGATGAAAACCCTAACCATCATAGGATTTCCCATAATACCCTTAATTAATAATAAACCAATAATATATTTACCAACATAATCATTAAATAACTTAAGGGCCACATATAATTATCTTTTACTAAATGATAATTCTTACATTCTCCCACTTGGCCCGAAAAGTTATGTCGGCACATCATTAATGAGTGACAACAAAATTTGCATGCACAAAATGTCACTATTTGGTTTATTAACAAAACTTCAACTGATCAATACTAACACAAGAACTATGGCGGTTATGCTCAATAAAACAAACACTCCTTCCAAAATTACAATGTGCAATATCAACCAGACCAAAGTAAACCTTTTATGAATGAACTAATCAAAATATCATTCGGGGTCCCCTGAATCCAAATGGATTCACTCATACATGAACTCGGTGCACTTTCATGTAATTGCTACATCACTATGATGCCTATTTTGTGATTTTTTTCGTAGAATTGAGACGAAGCAACTTTACGTGTCAATAAGTCAAATATGAGTACAATATGATTGTCGAGATAACATAAGCCGGCAAAATACACAATCTTTATTCTCATATTATTCTACTTACTTGACACTCGCCTTATATCTAGCTTACCTCGACAACGTGTCCCATAAATGTCGATTTGCTAATTTCATCATCAAAATTATTCCTCATATGAGTGAGGATAAGATGAGTCAAAAATTTGGCGGAAAGCAACATCAACCAACAAACCATAGGCCAAAACTCATAAAGCCTGTGACTTAATTTACAAAATTTTCGGTCATCCATAATGAGCTACTTCAATCAATCCACAAGTTCACCTCTAAAGGTAGTTGATGCAAGCTTAACGAGATCCTCGACATAGATGATCTCATTGAACCTCTTATATCGATATGAGATTCACCAAATCATACAACATATCCTTTTAAGGAAACTATTTGTCATATGTATAGCTCTAACAAAAATGCAAGTGTACAATTCGAAAATATGTTTAATACTCCCATCGGTTGAAAACATCGTTACAATGTAAACCAAGATAACAAAATCGAAGCTTACAAAATCCATATAAATACTTGCAAACCGAAAATAATTATTCAGTGCTTTTGTTCTCCAACACATGTTGTGTACATTTCAATGGTTTATCACACAAATGACAACCACTATAATGGTTAAATAAACCATATTACTATCATGAGCTACAATCAACAAAATGGACACAATATTCTTCTGTAACTGTATAGAAGAATTGATAATCTTAAGTGCCTCCTAGGGAAAATTCTCAACAATAAATCTAGAATTATTTTGCTCATCATAACAATAATAAGCTCCCAAGTGATTTATTAAATCATCAATATGGGACTTTATAATAAACAACAAAGTACTAGTACAAACATGAATTTTCTTAGGATGTAACAATGCAACTCATGCTCACAATATTCAAAAGAACCAATTCATGCACACAATTCAAAATAGAATCAGGTTTTAATAATTGAGAAATTTACTCCCACTATTTTACGTAATTGGTGGTTTAGAAATGAGTAGGTACCATATGTGATCGTCCTCAACATGTGATCAATCTATAATTGAATCTCTTAATATGAAATATAACATATTCCATTTAGAATCAACTAAGTTTCTTCATTGAAAAGCAGAATGATGCAATTCACTTTATGATTAATCACTTAGAACAATCACTCCCACTCAATCAGCATTTCCCAAAATCCTTATGGTTTCTAACTTCACATTATGTTAGAATATGTGATCAACCTCTTGCGATTCCAATGAATCAATCAAAATATCTATTTACACATGAACACTTCATTTGACCAAAATTACATATCAAGAGTCATAAACTCTAGTCACACTGTTCGGTAAAAACGAGTTTTACAATTTATAACCGAAACACCCCAAGTATAAGGATCGTAGTATAGGGTGTTTACGGGTCGTCCTAAGGGAGTGGAATGTTTATCGGATTCAAATATAAATCTATATCAATTATGTCACAGTTATCTATCTAAACTAAAGCTGAAACTAACTAAAACCTAAACCTAAGAATTAAAACTAAAACAAGAAATAAAAACAAGCTGAAAAAATAAGAAAACAGAAATACGGACGAGCGTTCACTAAAGTGAACGAGCGTCTGGAAACTAAATCTACTGGACGAGCGTCTGCTATTGCGGACGAGCGTCCAACTACGATCAGAACAGAAAATTGCAGAAAAGTTGCAGGAAATCTAAAGGTTTAAAAACTGAAACTTAAACTAAGCTTAATCTAAACGATTCGATTAAAACAATTAAAGGAAAACACAGCAAGGCGACTAGGTTCCACCTATCAACCAACAATCCCAACTAGATGGTGATTAAAAAGACATAGTTTTTAGTAGTGATCTATTCACGAATTCAATTAAATATCTTCAATCAAATTCTAGGGTTTCGTTTGTCTTTTCAAACAACCTAAACATGCAACCAAAACAGGATCACGAGATCGTTTCCAAGCTCTTACTCAACTAATCATGCATAATCTCTTAAAACACAATTAGATGCATTACTTTGAATAAAAGAGAACTTAAATAATCATACTTTCATAAATTTATTCAAGCATAAATTAAACATAGACCGTTTCATCAAATCTTAATTCAATAAAACTTAAACAATATAAAACAGATCCGAAGTAATGAAAAACTATGAAATAAACTCACTAAACTTAAGCATCGAACTCTCTAGTTGGTTTGTGTTGTTGATAAGCTTCCTCCGTCGACTCACTGCAAGGTTTTTAGCCAACAATCATGGTGAAGATGATTGTTGGATTGGAGAAGTTCATCTCTATGGAATTAGGGTTCTGGCCGCAGCTTTTTGGTGTAAAATTGCGATCTCAATTATGTGGTATCAATTAGGGTTGGGGCTGCCGCTTTATTTATAGGATTTTAAGTCGGTTATGACTAAGTCGGCAACGGACGCTCGTCTGGTCTCGTGGACGCCCGTCTGGTGGATCTTGACTTTGCTCTGAGGCGTCCGTCCATGCTGCGTCCAAACTCTCTCAGTATGTGATTTCCTCTCACGGGCGCTCGCCCATGAAATCAAACGCCCGTCCAGTGGGACGGGATGCGACGCCTTCAATTTGGATCGCTTTGAGGTCGGATCTCATCATCTTTATCCAATTTCTTTGAGCCAATTCCAACTCTATCTTGAATAATTCGACTTGAGCTTCATTTATCCACTTATAGCATTCGAAAATCAACACCTACATGATAAATAAACAATGCAAAAATGTAATAAAATCCAAATAATAATAATTCCATTAAATCAACACTTAAAATCATCAATTTTGCATACAACCCTCTTAAAATCATCTTTATTAAATAATTACAATTAAACCCTTAATTCTTATGTAAATTATGCAAATGTGGGGAAAATAATAATGAAATAAACCTTTAATAATCATATAAATATGGCCTTAACAACTCCCCCACACTTAACTTTTTGTACGTCCTCGGGCAAAATAATCAAAACTATAGCTCAACTTTATAAATAATCCACATAGATCTCTAACTCACGTAACAAAAGATACAACAACTATAGCAAATGATACCAACACAGAGATAGATTCGGTGTAAGTGTGACAAGCCGTTCTCAATCTAACAAGCCTTTCAAAGAATTATCCTCTCAAAAATTCCAATGACTATCCTAGGTACAGACAGTAATAGCTCCACTCAAAGCCTTCCCACGCACTCAGTAGGATAATCCCTACAACATATCATGCGGTGCTACTGGAAGATCCATGATAACAAAGACTTTACTTTATTCTTATTCATCATTTTTCAAAATTTTCAAATTTGACGCATATCAGAATGAGCTTTTACCCATCATAGTAGAATAGGACATTTCATGATAACACCCTACCTTACTCAAATCATAAGGTAGCTTCTCCTGACTATCGTGAGCTATTGGTCATCATAGTGGAATAGGACATTTCGAGATAATGCCCTACCGCACTCAAATCATAAACCAGCTTCCGACAAACGTATTTATTAATAATTGCTCACTCACTTTATTCATTCACTTTTCAAAGTCATAAGTTACATCTCACCTATCACATTCAAACTTTATGATATTCACAAGATTGCGGTCTAACTTAGGTGTAACTATACTTGACCTTCCTAAGATAAATCATTAAAAATAATGAAAGGATATAATTCAAAAGTCATGCTTCAAAATCAAAGGCTTCCGTGAGTGAAAAACGAATACTATCTCCATAAAAGTAAAGACATGCTATAATTATCTCACTATGTCACATACTATCATCGTTAGAAAACTACAACTAGCAAGCATCTAGTTCCAATTATATGCTCGAGATTCACAAAAATTTAAATTTGGATTTAAATTTGGACGAAATTTAAAAATTCACTCATATTTCAAAGATATAGCATAAAAACATACCCAAACACCCCCCCTCCACACTTAAACCACATTATGTCCTCAGAATGTGCAAATAAAAGAAAAGAATACTTAGCTGGTTTCAACAGTGGTTGTCGGTCGAGGGTTGGCAGAGGTCGAGCCGAGCATGGATGTACCACGCAACTCGAATAGACAACACTGACAATAGTAACTCGAAAACTCTGCTCAAAAGTATCTGCAACACTCGATATACCATATAATCTCGGGGTACACGGGGTATATGAGCAACACATAACACAAAACACTCACAATGAACGTAAGAGGAATAACCATCAACACAAAATCAATTAAAGTATTATTTCTAAACAATAAAACAAAACAACCTAAGAAAAGAAAACGAACAAAGAAAACTAGGTTGCCTCCTAGGAGCGCTCTTTTAATGTCAATAGCTTGACATAGATTCCAAAAGATCAACCCGGATCGGGCCACTTTGGTTTGACTACTGCCACCTCAGTATCAGAATCAGAAGTATTGGGGCGGAAATGATTTTCACCACAACAACAAGTCAAGTGTGCTATAAGATCATTAAACTTTTCTCTCCAAACTACACCGACTCTCTTCTTCTTGTTTTTGCGGATGATAGGCATAGGGGTGCTAACTCGCCTCGGGGTCTCGGGAGAAGGTACCTTACGGGTGGATATAGAACGCGTCATCATCATCGACTCAAAGAAATAAGATGGAATCTCTTCACAAATCGGGACATCTCAGATTCTCATCTCTCGCTTTGAAAATAAAGAATCTCAGGCTTTTCCTTTGGTTGGCCAAAATATTTCTTAAGTCGATGGCCATTCACTTTAAAAGCTTGATTACCATACCCGTTCAAAGTAATTACTCCACTTGGATTAACCTCGAGAATCTCAAAGGGACCAGACCATCTAGACTTAAGCTTACCAGAAACAAATGAAGTCTGGTATTATAGAGTAAAGCCATTTCACCAACTTTGAATTCTCGGTCCTTGATCTTAGCGTCATGGAGCATCTTCGTTCTTTCCTTGCTAAGCTTAGCATTCTCGTATGCACGGAGTCCGAATTAAATCGAGCTCGTTCAATTGTAACAATCGTTTCTCCCCACGAGTTGGCTATCAAAATTTAAGAATTTAATTGCCTGAAAGCTCGTGTTCAAGTTCGACAGTAAATGACAAGCTTTGCCATAGACCATTTGGAAGGGTGACGTGCCCATCGGGGTCTTGAATGCAGTACAATAAGCCCAAAGCGCGTCATCCAACTTAAGACTCCAATTAGATCGATTATTGTTCACGGTCTTCTCCAAAATTCTTTTCAAGCTCTGGTTGCTTACCTCGACTTGGCCACTAGTTTGAGGATGATATGGTGTACCAATCTTATGTTTGACACCATACTTCTCAAGGATCTTGTCAAGCGGCGCATTGCAAAAGTGAGTACATTCATCACTAATGAGTGCTCTCGGACAGCCGAATCTAGTAAAGATATTCTTTTGCAAGAATTTCTTTACAACCTTGTGATCATTGGTTTGAGTAGCTATGGCCTCGACCCACTTTGAAACATAATCCACACAGATTTAGGATATACTTATTACCACATGAGGATGGAAAGGGTCCCATAAAATCTATGCCCCATACATCGAAAACTTCGCATTCAAGAATGGGCTTAAGTGGCATTTCCATCCTACTACTCTGCCTTCCTGTTCTCTGGCACCTATCACAACCTTTACAAAAGGCTTCTGCATCTTTAAACAGAGTCGGCCAGTAGAATCCAGCTTGGAGGATCTTTGCAACCGTCTTTGGTGTTCCATAATGACCTCCGGTAGGACCGCTATGGCATTGTTCTAAGATATCCCACTGATCATGCTCAGGAACACACCGTCGAAGCAACCCATCCTTACAGACCTTGAACAAATAAGGATCTTCCCATACGAGATATTTAAGATCAGAAAAGAACTTTTTCTTCTCCTGATACGTCATATCCTCTAAATGACCGCTCGCTAAATAGTTGACGTAGTCAGCATACCACGGCCTAACCGTTTCAAGCTTCATCAATTGCTCAGTTGGAAAATCAATGCCTATATCATTGTGATTCTCTGCACCCTCATTTACTAAGCGAGATAAATGATCAGCCACAATATTCTCACTACCTTTCTTATCTTTGATCACAAGGTCAAACTCTTGTAGAATTAAAATCCATCTAAGTAACCTTGGTTTGGCATCTGCTTTATCCATAAGGTAGCGTAAAGCAGCATGATCTGTCCATACAATCACTTGAGATCGTAGAAGATAACTTCTAAACTTGTCAATGGCAAAAACAACAGCTAAGAATTCCTTCTCGGTTGTGGTGTAATTGCATTGAGCCGGGTTCAAGGTACGACTCGCATAATAAATGGGCCTGAACCTTTTATCAACTCTTTGACCTAAAACTGCGCCTACGGCATAATTAGAGGCATCGCACATCAATTCGAAAGGCTTGGTCCAGTCAGGTGCTACTAAAATAGGGGCACTGATAAGCTTGTCTTTCAGACAATTGAAAGCTTCTTTGCACTTCGCATCGAACAAGAAATCGACATCTTCTTTCAAGAGATTTGATAAAGGCTTGGCAATCGTAGAAAAGTCTCGAATAAACCGCCTGTAGAAGCCAACATGACCTAGAAAACCTCGTACCTCTTTCACTGTCTTAGGGTATGTCATCCTTTCAATGGCTTCAACCTTAGCCTTATCAACTTGAATGCCATCATTGGACACCTTATGTCCCAAAACGATACCTTCGTCTACTAGAAAATGGCATTTCTCCCAGTTAAGCACCAGATTCTTCTCAACGCAACGTTGGAGTACCATATCTAGGTTCTTCAAGATTTCATCAAAGCTATCACCGTAGACTGAGAAGTCATCCATGAAGACCTCCATGCATTGCTCCACAAGTCCATCAAAAATGGCCAACATGCACCGTTGAAAAGTCGCGGGTGCATTGCATAGACCGAATGGCATTCTACGAAAAGCAAAAGTACCAGACGGACACGTAAACGTGGTCTTCTCTTGGTCATTGGGGTCGATGGCTATCTGGAAGTAACCAGAGTATCCATCAAGGAAACAATAATACTTATGACCACTCGATCGTTCAATAAGTCGGTCAATGAAGGGTAGGGAAAGTGGTCCTGGCAAGAACCTCATTAAGTCTACGATAGTCAATACGAGACTATCAGAGTTTGTCACGAGTCGTAAGGCAACTTCCTCCCCTTTTTCATTCTTTTTCGACCGTGATTCCGCCTTTCTTTGGCACAACTTGAGTAGGGTGACCCACTCGCTTATCGGCGATTGCATAGATGATTCCCATGTCGAGCCACTTTATCACTTCTTTCTTGACAACCTCCTGCATATGCGGATTCAGTCTTCTCTGAGGTTGTCTAACCTTTTTAGCTCCCTCCTCCGTTCGGATTTTATGCATGCATATGTCTGGGCTGATCCCTCGGATATCACCCACTTGCCAACCGAACGCGAGGATGTTTTTCTTAAGCACTTCATCACCGTGTTTTGCTCTTGGTCGAGTTTCGAAGAAATGATCAAAGGCAATTTATCTCCATCCTTAAGAAAGATATACTTAAGGTGTTTTGGAAGCGGTTTAAGCTCTAAATCAGTAGGTGGTTGCTCAATACTAGACTTTAACGGGCCACCTTTCTCCTTATGAGCTTGAAGTGGTTGACAGTAGAACACCTCATCTTCCCGAGGCTCAACCCCAGAAAGGTACTGGATCAAATCATCCATCGGAATCCTCCGGTCAACACTTGCTTCCTTTTTCTTGTGATCGATCATTTTCCTTAACTCTTCATCTTTAAGCTCTTCTGCCAGCTCTTCCCAATCATCTACTTCCCAATGAGTAGTTTCTCTCCAAAACTCTACCTCGTCCCAACTACCCATCAGAGCTTCTTCTTCACCAGGGGATGAAGTCTTTCGACTCGAGTTCTTTGAAATCATCGTTTGTCGGGCATCTCCATGCTTCTAACTCAATAACAGGCTCGGTGGGAGCGAGTGAAGATGACTTCGTCAATGCCTACGGCTTGAAATGAATTAGAAGATGGTCCGCGGCCAGCCGGATCCTCAATGTCCATGACTTCAAAAACACCTATCTCTGTAAGCTCCATTGCATCTTCATAATAGGCATCTCCTCCGTCCTCATATATGGCTTCGACAAACGATATTTCATCAATTACGGCTCTTTCAGGATGTGTCCCTCGTGTGAAGGTGACAGATGTGTCACCGACTCTAAGAGTAATCATCCTTTGCGAAGTCGATGAGAGCGTTAGAAGTGTCTAAAAAGGTTCGGCCTAGAATTAGAGGCATCTCCTTATCGTGGATAGTCTAGAATAACCCGATCGGTAGGGAAGACTAAATGTTCAATTTGAAGAAGAACATTAGCTACACAACCGGTCTGCGATTTACTAGATTTGTCTACCATCCGAAGAGAAATGGGGCGTTCTCGCATTCTTTTGTCTAGCCCGAGCTTTTTGCATACATTTAATGGCATCACATTAATAGAGGCCCCTGAGTCGCATAAGACATTTTCGAATAAATGGCCTTCGATCTCACAGGAGATTGAAGGTCTGCCAGGGTCACCTCGCTTAACAGCAATTTTCTGTGAAACCAACGCGCAATCCTCGCGTAGCACTTCTTCAGTCATCCCCTGAAGTTTTCTCTTACTCCCACAGAATTCTTTAAGATACTTAGAGCATTTAGGCATTTCAGTTAATACCTCGGCTAAGGGCATACTCACTTTAGTGTCCCTAAGTATCCTCCTCACTCCAGCATACTGCTTGTCGTTAGTGAGGGCTTTCTCTTTCCTTTTTGGTGGATAAGGAAGGGCTTTATCATTCCCTCAGTGCTTTGATTCTTTATCGCCTCATCCTCCCTATCCTTCCATCTCACAAACTTTTCTTCCTTTTTCTTGTCGAGTACAGACCTCGACTCTCCTTCCTTTCCTCTTCATCGAATCATTGTCGCCTTCCGAAGAATTGTCACCAGCTCCTCCTCATCGTTGCTTTCTTCGGCATGTGATTCTGATTTCCCTCCCCGAACCAACTTATGGCGTCGGGGAGGGGCTACTCGCTTCCGACATCTTGCCGGGTCCAGCCTTCTTACCACTTCTCAAAGTTACTGTTCAACTCCTCTTCTTGCCCATACTCCCACCGAGGTGTAATGGCGGTGCAAACATTCACATCGACTTTCGGATTTCTCTCGGTATAACTCGGAAGTTTACCGTGAGGTCTGCTTTGCTTGCCGGGTCTCGCCATCCGACCAACTTGTCTCTCAATTGCTTTAACACTAGTAGAGCGAGTCTTCACCATGTCTACCACCATCTCATCGAATTTGTGTTGAGGACACATGAGGTGGTATGATTATTGTTCGAGTTTGATTCCAGCCACCTTGAGGCCTTTGGGAGTTCGAATCGCCTTTGATAGTTCGAGTTGAAAGAATTCGAATTTGACGGACAGGTGGTAACTTGGCTTGATTGAAATTTTGTCTTTGAAATCATGAGTAGTTACGGCTTTGATTGAAGTTTCGGAAGGGTTGGTTTTGATTATCCATTAAATTTACTTCTTCCGTCATCTCCGTTCCTACCGCGCATTCCAAGATCGGAAGGTCAAGCGTCTCAAGATTGGCCACCGCTTGCTTATCAATTCCATCTGAGCAACCAACGACTTTGTATCGAGATTGCTTACGATGATCCTTCTTTCTTAACAACATTGGCCTTCTTGGGAGTCGACCACATATTGTTCTTGGCGATGGTCTCGGCCACTCTGTGGCGCCTCATCACCTCCCCTAAGAAGGATCCATGAGTGTGGAGTCAAG
Organism: Gentiana macrophylla; assembly: GCA_026214975.1. Classification (NCBI taxonomy): domain Eukaryota; kingdom Viridiplantae; phylum Streptophyta; class Magnoliopsida; order Gentianales; family Gentianaceae; genus Gentiana; species Gentiana macrophylla. Next base: position 61,994,851 of record CM047813.1, on the reverse strand, counting down.
ATAGTCTCTATTAGGTTGAGAGACTCCTCAGTAAAATAGTTCCAACAACTCATGTCTATCATATCCGTGATTGGGGCACTTCCTCATCAATGATTTAATCTCTCCCAAGCCTTGCCAACAGTCTCATCCTCCATCTGCTCAAACGTAGCTATTTCCCGTTTCATCTCCATAACCTTGCCTGGTGAAACCCACTTAAGAGCGAAGGCTCTTTTGACATCATTCCATGTATGGAGGGAATGATGTGCTAACGACTTAAACCATCTCGCTTGCTTCACCTTTTAAAGCAAAAGGAAATAGCTTCAACTTTACGATCTCGAGAATCAACACCAGGATAATGGCACTGCTTCACGATTTATGCGAATGTGGACAAGAAGTCGTGCGGGTCTTCTTGGCGATGCCATGGAAAGAGCTATTTTGGACCAAGGCAACTACTCCATTTTTAAGGTCGAAATATACTCCCCCCATATCGTGGACGAATAGGTCTATGTCCTCGAGAAAATCTTGATTAAGATATGGGGTGTAGGGTCCTGAGTTCAACCGATTAAAATTTGGTTTTAGCGGAATTGTTGAAGTTGTTGATTTATGCCACTTCTTGATTCTGTTGTTCTTCTGCAGAGCTTGCATTTGTTGAAGGAGTAAATTTAATCGAGCTTGGGGATCGGGATTTGGAATTGGTGGATCTTGATCCGCCATTTTGTCCAAATCGGGAGAAGCCTTCTCTTAGGATAGATCGTTCGTGGCTCGGGATCAAAGATCGAAGTCCTTCTTACTTCGTTTGCATAAACCGGAAGAAAGGAAAAGAAAGAAATCAACCCTTTGGGGTTGATTAGAACAGGTTTAGAAAAGATTAGATGGTTTAGAGGGAGAAAAGAAAAGAGAAGAAAGGAAAGAAGTGATGATTGAACAGATGAATCGGCGTCCCAGTTAGTGGACGCTCGTTCGTTGATCGAACGCTCGTTAAGTTGAATGAACGTTCGTTCGGAGGACGAAATTGAGGTGGACGGGCGTTCAAGTTGTTGAACGCTTCGTTGAGATCTGAAAACCTAAAAACTAAGGTTACCAGAAATTAAAAACGAGGTAAAAAAATAAAAGCAGAAAAGACTTATAAAATCAAACAAATCTATAAGTACGGAAACCGATCTAAGCTATAAAAATAAAAAATAAAAAAAGGTAAGGAAAATAATTGAAAGAAAATCAAATAAAACAAAACAGTAATAAATGTAATCCTAAAATTAAACGAAACTGGAAAAGAAACCTACCTACGAAAAGTTTAAAAACAAGAAAAACACTAAGACGGTGAAAAAAAAACGTGTTGAAACCTTCTAGGGCCAAAATGGAGGGGAAAACAGTGGATTTTGACCTCGAAAACGCACTGAACGGCCTATGGCGGTTCACCACGTCGTCGGCGTCGGAACGAGCTTTCCGAATTGGGGTCCTGCGTTCCAAACGGACACTCGAGCCGAAAGTTACGGCCAAAATACTACTGCGTGCTAAAAGCGATCCCTTTTGACTCAGAAAATTGTCCTAAATAGAATCCGACAACCGTTACTGTTAAGGGTCAAATTGTAGTGTTTTTAAGGATATATTTCACCTCAATTTCCCCCATATACATATGATTTTCATAGAATTCGAGGTTTATAGTGAAATATTGAGTGAATGGTGATTTAAAGAGTTAAATATGAAAACGTATCAATTTATACGATTATTTGATTGTTTTATATGGTTTTGGATATTGTTACGTTTTTGTGGTGTTTGGATGCAATGTAGATACATGTTTTTGACTTGGAAGAGGATAAAGATGGAGATAAAGCTTGGAATGAAGCTTTCAAGCAGCCGAACTTCCGATGCAGTTCTTGATATGATATACACTGATTTGACTCTCGACCGCAAGAGAAGAGTTGTAGGGCTTGAAGAGAGGATTCTACAGGATCTTGAATCACTTCATTCCGACTTACGAGGCCCGAGATATGAGCGTTACAAGTTTGGATAATGATGCTGTGGTATTGGAAAATCCCGAAAAATACTCGGGATACGACGGGCTAGTCAAAAAGGCGTTTTCTGAAGAAGAGTCCTTAATGAAAGTTGTAGAGTTTTCCGAGAGCTTAATTATGACATTCGGATCATAATTTTTGGAGGTCTACAACTCAAGATATGAATTTTAGAAGTTTGAGTCCAAACTCTAAACTAGCGTTCATCAGCAAAATTGGATACAGGATGTTCAACTTACCTTCAAACGAGCGTCCTACAAGTTAAACGGGCGTCCAACTTGGTACATCAGCAGCCGACATTAGTAAATTGCTTCAAATTGACATATATTTTCCCTAATTAATTAGGATCAATTCCAGCCGCAATTTATTAATTATAGCCGACATAGTCTTCTTATATAAAGAAGCAGCAATCAAACCCTAATATCCATCCCCATAATATATCAAATACATTCAGCCGCATATTGGCATCACAGCAGCAGCTTTGCTGAGTCTTCAAGGCCGGTCACCCGAGCCTTGTGCTCGGAAGTGATCCGGGTTAGATTAGATGTAGTCTTTTACATATTTTCGTTACTCGATTCATGGTGTTCAACCTTTGTGCAAAACTATGTGAGTTTGATCTCTTTTCAATTAATTCAGTCCTTTATTTACTTTTGTGATCTTTAATTGCTTTTGTATCTTTTCTATGCGACTATGATGCTATTATGTGAATTATATCGGAAGATTGTTCGCTTATTGATAGTTTACAAAATACGGAAGTTGCGCAAACTAGATCACCATAGAAAGATAGGATTTTTAACCGTTAATCCGTGACAAATTAATTGGTTAATTATCTAGGTTGCTAGGTTCTAAAATACGGAAGTTAACTTGAATCTAAACCTTCGTTTTGTTTGAATATCGGTCTCAACATTCGGAAGAGGAGAGATCAATAATTGAATTCACTAAGGAATTAGGAATTCATAGCTGAGAAACGGATTCACTAAGGAATTAGGAGTTTGGTTCTCGTGTAAAGGTTAAACCACAACTTGAATTGAAATCATGAGAATAAACTAGGATTGAGATCACTTAGTTTGTATGATTGTTTGATCCCATGTATCTTTAGCTTAGTATAATTTGTTTTTATTCTCAGTGATAGTTTAGATTTAGATTTGTGTTTTTATCTTCGTTTTTACGTTTGTTGTTTTGTTTATTCGTTTTCCGTTTCCAGTTTAGTTTTAGTAGTGACAATTTAGGGAGATTAATAAATTTAGATTCTACATCCCTTTTCCCTGAGGATCGATACCCGTACTTATCCAACTTTACTAGCAACTACCCGGTATTCGGCCGGTTAGGAGGTAGTTTTGCATGGTAGTATAGGTTTATAAATTTTCTTATGTTTTTATGATGCAAAATCTCCCAACAAGATTACCGACTCCCGCAACGGCGCCAAAAACTTGTTCGGTAAAACGAAGTTTTACAATTTATAACGAAACACCCCAAGTATAAGGATCGTAGTATAGGGTGTTTACGGGTCGTCTAAGGAGTGGAATGTTTATCGATTCAAATATAAATCTATATCAATTATGTCACGATTATCTATCTAAACTAAAGTCAAACTAACTAAAACCTAAACCTAAGAATTAAAACTAAAACAAGAAATAAAAACAAGCTGAAAAATAAGAAAACAAATATGGACGGCGTTCACTAAAGTGAACGAGCGTCCTGAAACTAAATCTCACCGGACGAGCTGCGTCGCTATTATGGACGGCGTCCAACTACGATCGAGCAATGAAAATTGCGTAAAAGTTGCAGGGAAATCTAAAGGTTTAAAACTGAAACTTAAACTAAGCTTAATCTAAACGATTCGATTAAAACAATTAAAGGAAAACACAAAGAAGCGCGACTAGGTTCCACCTATCAACCAACAATCCCAACTAGATGGTGATTAAAAGACATAGTTTTTAGTAGTGATCTATTCACGAATTCAATTAAATATCTTCAATCAAATTCTAGGGTTTCGTTTGTCTTTTCAAACAACCTAAACATGCAACCAAAAGCAGGATCACGAGATCGTTTCCAAGCTCTTACTCAACTAATCATGCATAATCTCTTAAAACACAATTAGATGCATTACTTTGAATAAAAGAGAACTTAAATAATCATACTTTCATAAATTTATTCAAGCATAAATTAAACATAGACCGTTTCATCAAATCTTAATTCAATAAAACTTAAACAATATAAAACAGATCCAAGTAATGAAAAACTATGAAATAAACTCACTAAACTTAAGCATCGAACTCTCTAGTTGGTTTGTGTTGTTGATAAGCTTCCTCCGTCGACTCACTGCAAGGTTTTTAGCCAACAATCATGGTGAAGATGATTGTTGGATTGGAGAAGTTCATCTCTATGGAATTAGGGTTCTGGCCGCAGCTTTTTGGTGTAAAATTGCGATCTCAATTATGTGGTATCAATTAGGGTTGGGGCTGCCGCTTTATTTATAGGATTTTAAGTCGGTTATGACTAAGTCGGCAACGGACGTTCGTCTGGTCTCGTGGACGCCCGTCTGGTGGATCTTGACTTTGCTCTAGACGTCCGTCCATGCTGCGTCCAAACTCTCTGTATGTGATTTCCTCTCTGGGCGCCGTCCATGAAATCAAACGCCCGTCCCAGTGGACGGGATGCGACGCTTTCGGTTGGATCGCTTTGAGGTCGGATCTCATCATCTTTATCCAATTTCTTTGAGCCAATTCCAACTCTATCTTGAATAATTCGACTTGAGCTTCATTTATCCACTTATAGCATTCGAAAATCAACACCTACATGATAAATAAACAATGCAAAAATGTAATAAAATCCAAATAATAATAATTCCATTAAATCAACACTTAAAATCATCAATTTTGCATACAACCCTCTTAAAATCATCTTTATTAAATAATTACACTTAAACCCTTAATTCTTATGTAAATTATGCAAATGTGGGGAAAATAATAATGAAATAAACCTTTAATAATCATATAAATATGGCCTTAACACACACCAAGGTCAAATCCGAATGTGTAATGTTTCAGCATGATTCTTTCCACAACATAATGTTGTCAAAATGACAACCTTGAAAAGAATCTAACAATATTACACAATGTTCAAATAAATTTTAACTCCTTAGGATACTAATAAATGTCATTTTTGACGGGATTCTCCCACTCAATCACACGATGGTACAAATAAGTGTGATTGGATCATTCAAGGAGAAAATGACATATATTTTTCCTGCCATAAATGTCTTTTGTTCTATACTATCATAAATAGCATACTTTACCCTCAGTCATAAAAACTTTGTGGACAATATAAGCTTTAGTAAGGATAAGAAGCCACAATAATGGATTATATCAAAATATGAGACGAATACTCAAGCCATCCAAAATATTGAACAAAGACACTAACTATATCATGATCTCATCTAAAATTCGACATAACGAGTAAATTTAATGGTTTGCCTATACAAAACCCGACAAACTCAAGTCATGGTGATAAATAAAGCTATTAAGCCCTACAACCCACCACAACGTTAGTTTACCTTAGAGAAGTATATCGCCACTTCATATGTCAAAACAGTGATATATTCATTGATGTCAACTATCTAATGTAGGTTAGACATAACTTAAGAGGCTATCATGCTCCACAGAATAAAGATTTGAAATCTTAAGTTGAGCACGAGAGATTCACTATCCAAAAGATGATAGCCTCATAATTTCATCTAATGATGAAAATTTGACCTACGTACAATTGACATTGTGAAGTAAAGATATGAAACACTTCACCTAATATCACAACTAAATATGAGATCTAACACATAGCAATTTCCGTACCATGAGATAACATACTTTAATGTTCCTAACCAAAACTAATAGGAACAAGATTACCTCTAAGTGTAATTTCTTAAAATGAGACAATACGATATTCCTTATATGTCTCACAAAATTCACTCATCATGCCAGAATACAAATGAAATACACTATAGACCACGTGTTTCTCTATGTTCATAAAATTATGAACACTCTGAACATGACAAATGTATTTAATTACACTATCACAAATAGAAATCACCCAAGACCACAGGAAAATCATAATATTAGTAATCCAAAATGATCTACAAACCAACACTAATAACCCAATTTCTATTATGAAAAGTACGTACTGAACAATTTTATTATATGTCATTGAGGACAACTTTAACATTAGGGTGGTCAAAATAAACTTTATCCTTAATGGAAATGCATTTAAAAAATGGTTAAATTTTATTTTAAGAGCACCAACATAAGCGATTGAATCGCTAAAATGCTCATAAATCAACCCATCGCTTGATAAATGTGATTCCGTAGTGAGTGGTGGAGCACCCATATCGAATTACAAGATCCTCGACCAATGCATTCAAATCAATCATATGAGTTGCCTTAGACAGAATCAACCAATGTTAATTCGATTAAAAGTAAATTCACGGCCTTCCTTGTGGGTAGAGGTGTAATCACTACATAGAATTTACTATCATAAATAATAAGACTGGAGAATTAATCAGATAGAGTGAGACCATCTGTACCTGTGGGCATAAGATAAATCTCCTCATCTTTATGCTAATTTCCATCTTATTTCAATTAGTCTCATAAAGATAATTGCCTCCCTGTGGGGCCGGGCATTATCTGAATGAACTAATTGGTCTGAAATGTATGAGTCACTCATGTAATCACTAAACGTTATGTGATTAATGGTTGCATTACTTCTCATGCATTCCGGATGCTGTGGCTACTCCAAGAGATGCAAGAGAAATAATATCTTAATGTGACACATACGGTTTGATTATATAGTCTCCATTCAATAAAAACAATAAAATAATGTATATTAATTACGATATGGAAAGACTACAACCTTAATGATCAAACCAGTTAATTATTAGGTTTCACGAAATGTACAAACAAGATATGGTTCACTAATATATGCCAATCATCTCTTTAGTTGTATCTAAAATATGCATTAAATTGATCACTAAACATGATGCAATCAATTTCGTCAATTTAATCACCAACAATATGTGATTAAGTCTTTTGTCAATTATTGAGTCTTTGTGGCTACACTCAAAATCGACCGTATGACATGACATATTTTAGAAGTTACTAAATGAGGTTAAATACAAATGTATTTCTTATCTGGACACACCATTTAATTGAACCATTAGTCAATTCCACTTTGAATATCGATGAATTTTCAATCACTTCACATATAGTGATCAAAACATTTATGCATCATCATGTCGTTTCTTTGTGGCTACACCTGACATTTGACATCATTGACATTCAAAATATTGACAACTGTATATAAGCCAACTCGATCTAATGTTGACATAAACATGTGCAATTTAATACTTAAAATATGGTTCAAGTATGCATATTTATTTCCACTCTAAAATTATTACAACATTAATATGTCATGATTTGATCACTAAACTTAATGCGACCAATCTCTATCGTCCGAATTTGAGCGCGATGGGTAAACTCTAAACATGACACGACATATTTTTCAATGTTGAAAATCATTAATAATCTAAAGGCATATACTAAATGACATGTATATGTTTCACGAACCAACAACTATTACTTCAACGATATTAAGTCAATAGGTATGTATCACTACTTTAATCACATATCATTATATGAATAATTTTTATTTTTATACACTCCAAAAGCATAAAAATAGTCTCATCAATGTGATACATAAGCTATGATCAATCAATCTCTACTAAATGTATACACAAATATTTTTTTATTTTTATTTATAGCATAAATGTACACATAATTAAACAAAATAATGCGTACATACGCGGGAGTCATTAATAGACTAATTTTGATCATATCTCCTTGACAATTATAATCGTAAATTATTAATGTGAAAACAAAATACATTAAATTATTTACAATTTTACGGACATGCAACTAATTTGTCATAAAACTAATAATATTGTCAATGGACAAATGCTATTGTAACTAAAAATGGAGAAACAATAGTGAAACAATAATTATAACAATACAGCCCAGTACCATCGGCTCATATATAACATTGGAGCAACTACCGCAACCCTACTGCTTTTAACAAAGGAAATAATGCGGCAAAGCAGTTACAATTTTTATTTTATTTTATTTTAATTATAGCCCTCCACATATAAACGAGAAAGACACGGCTAAGGATTTAATATAAAATAATATTTTACATATTATTAAAACTTTGATGTACCCTAATATTTTAAAACCAAAAGCGGCGGCGTCGGTACAACAAATAGGAGACAATCGCATTTGTTCTCACAAGGCCGCCGCCATGATACAAAATGCCACCATTGTCACCGCGTTGATCAACCAATCCACTTGTCATCACCTTCTTCCTCATTTTTTATTTATTTATTTTTATTATAATAATTATTATTATTATTTTATAGATTGAACAGGTATAGATTGCTTTCAATATGCAGGAGCATCCGGCGACGGCATACAATGGACGGACCAAACAACAACAAAAAAGTTCAACCTTTGATACAAAAATAATATATATATATATTGTCGATCTATGAATCAATCGAAACAGATCAATATTGATCCATCATTCATGTCTAAATGGATCTAAACTATAATCATCGAATAACATGGATTATAGGGTCGCTCTGATACCACATGATAGAAAACGATATATTCATTACTGAATAAGCGAGCGCGAAGAAATCAACAGGACCGTTCCTTACATCTATTGTTATTCGACTCCGTCTCGATTTGCCGCCAGGATCCAAACCCTAGAACAAAGAAGAACTCCATATGCACAGTGGCATATGGCACAGTGGCATATGGTGCTATTAGGTCTTCCGGTCTATATACCTATTTTCTGTATGATCACCAACCACGATGGTACACAGGCGTCTATATATAGCAAGACTAGGGACCTAAAGCATTATGGAATATTCGGATGAAAACCCCTAACCATCATAGGATTTCCCATAATACCCTTAATTAATAATAAACCAATAATATATTTACCAACATAATCATTAAATAACTTAAGGGCCACATATAATTATCTTTTACTAAATGATAATTCTTACACATACATCTTCAAATTTATTTCCCCTTTGATTATTTTCCCTCTCCAAAATTCCGGAAATCGTATGCCACTGCAATAGAGGACAAAACCAACTCTTTCCGTAAATAAAGCAAACATTTGGCTTCCAATTTTTCAATTCAGTACAGAAAACGGATTCAAAGGTTATGGGTTCCATACGGTTAAATCGAGAAAGATGAAAGCTATGGCGAAATATAATAGGTTCAAGAATTTTAAGACGCTTTTGATGGTTTTCAAGTGTTGATTACTCTCTTACGATTCCATGGTCATCGACTTATCTTCCGCGGCTTTGAAAGTCTCCGGCGATTTTTCATCGAACTTGCCGATTATCTTTTTAAAGCCTCATGTCGCTTTTCTCATCGGCAATGCCATTGTTGTCGCTCTCGTTGTCCTTTCTCCAGAGAACGACGCCGATAATATCACAATCCGACTGCGGCGATATCTACGACGAGTATGTTCATCTAAGTCAGGATCAACAACAGAGAAAATCTGTTTCAGTCCTCGACTGATGAAAGTTTACCTACCTCGCCGGTGACGTAGAACGTGATTGCCGCCGGTGTTAATTTCCCCAAGGAGAAACAGATCTTCTGTGTGCCTCCTGTGGAGGAGAAGTTGAAGGATGTGGATCAAGATACGAAAAGCCCCGTGAGGGTAATCTTGTCTCTCTATTAACTTTGTGTCCTTATAATTAAATAAGATTTAAGTGTGTCCTATTTGTCTAATTAAGTCTAATATGTGTCCTTTTGGACCATTGCCCCAAAAAAAGTATGATTATATTATTATCAGTAAAAACCGTTGTAAATTTGGTGTAGTAAGTAATATTGAATAGAAATGGAATATGTGCAACAAGATTACGGTGTCTCGTAGAGACAAAGTTGGTATGGTACGGCATCTTGGTCTCTCTCGACTCAAGTCTCACGTGTCCGATCCGATCAGAGTTTTGTTCAGTATTGAGTATAAATCTTCACATTAATAGCGCACAACATTATGGGAAGGAAATTTGTATTACAAATATCTATTTAAAACACGACACATACATCAAACAATCAAGCATATCTTTACTATTATAAAAGAGCCGGTGTGTTTCCCCCCGTCAAGTGTTTCTCCCCTTGAAAATTTATTTAATTAAATGTATTTAATGTTAAAAATCCATCCAAATTTTTTTTGAAGGGGAAAATCCATCCAAAATTGAAAACGTCAAAAACAAAATATCAATCAATTAATAAGGATCAATTAGTAAGGATCATCTATATCTATATATATTTGAAAGGGTAATTTAACCCGATTACCCATAATTTACGCCCAAACCCGGAAAATAACCCGACTCTCATCTTTATCACCACGCATCTATCTACATGTATATTTTTTTAAATACTCAATTAATGATCGGATGCCCTCAACAAAATCTCAACTTTTCTGTTTTGAATGGTATTCCATATCCCTAGAATCAAGGAACTGAGTTTTTGCAAACTAATCAATCCTACCTGCAAGAAGTCAAATCCAAATTTACATGCGATAAATTCTGTTTGCAGGGATATTGGTGTTGAAGATAGGACTTGATTCGTTGTATCGGTGACATTTACGCTTTCTTTGATATTTTTGTGAACCTGTTCACTGAACCATTTTAGAGTTTTTTTAAGAACGAAGGCATATCTTCAAGTATTTGTATGCCGCATTTCGTGATCTGGCTTGTGTCTTCTTAGTTCATTTACGAGGAATTAAATTTTCGGGAAAAGGAAATAAAGGGAGAAATGTATGTACCGATACCACATTAGAACATGAATTTTGTTTTTCGTTGATGAATATGCACTACAACATTTAAATTGTTTCTCATCTGCTTCAAATTATATGTATTCTTTGTTTTCACTTTTTTTCGGCAGATCATTCGAAGAAGTCCATGGCTGGACGGTATTTGATTGTCTTCAAGATCAGCTGTCTTTCTTCACTTCACCCTACTGCATGTTGCATTTTTTTTTTTTTTTTTTTTTGCAACAGCTACATTGTTGTTTCTCATGCCATTTGTATTGTGCAATAGTTATAATTTCCTTACAACAACTTCAATATCTTTTAATGCTTGATTTGAATAAAAGCGCTTACGGTTGATTTTCTTGACATCCAAATTCAATTTTTGATTCATTTTTTGGCAAATTCCGAATACATGCGTTTATGGATGATTTTCAAATACAATCCAGGTATTCATTTTCAATTTCAATGATTCTAATTGTTTTTAATATTTTTTAAAGTCAATAGATTCCACAACCCATCCGCTTACGGTTGGTTTTCTCGACATTCAATCCAGGTTTTGAATTTTCACACAACCGATGTCCAATCATGGAATAATCTAGGTATGATCTTTTTTTTGTTGTACAAAGTTTTTGATGTTGTTGATGAGATTCCACAAGACTTATCGGAATTTTGACAACTTTTCTCTTTCAAGTAATCAATGGAATTTGGATTTAAGGAGAATAGAGTTCGTTAATTTATTTTTCATACAACATATACCACATCCTAAGAAAAAATAATCATTTTCCCCTTGCTTCATATGCCACTGCATTTTAAATAGAGTAATGAAAGAGACATAACCAAAACTACACAACGGATGTCACAACGTGATCTCCCACCCTTGATTTTGATGGATCCACATCACAATCAATTAATACTCATCAAAATCAAGGGTGGAGATCACGTTGTGGCATCCGTTGTGTAATTTTGGTTATGCCTCTCTCATTACTCTTTTAAATACGTCTGTTAGTCAAATGTAAGAAACTTTCCTTATATTGACCATTTGTTTGTGTAATTGTTTGTATGGATTACTATTGAATTATCATTGACAATATTATGTGGATGTCGTTTTCGATCCTGTTTTCAATTTCCTTTCCCTTCTTTTTTCGAAATTTGAGATATTGTTTGCAGGGATCTTGCCTTATCATAGGGAATTTTAGATATAATTTGCAAGGAACATGCCTTATCATATGAAAAATGAGGTGTTAGTTCAGTTGTTTGGGCAAGATGGTGTTGTAAATTAATGAGTTGTTGTTTGGTGATCTTTTGAGGAATTTGTTAAGTGCATTGTAGTTGTTAGAAGATTTTTATGCGAGTGTTTGTTTTGGTATTCTTTGTTACTATCTTTATGAAATGAACGTGTTCTCAATTCAAAAGCTCTGATATCGTCAATGAAATGACTCATCTTTGGATGTATCACTACGTATTGAAGACCATTATGAAGAAGTTCAAGTGAAATATACCACACTGAAGTCTCAACGTAAAATCAAGGAATTCATCTTGACGTTCTTTGGATTTTCAAAGATTCACATATATGTAAGGATCGTGATGAATCTAATCCAATGTTATAAGGTGATCGGTACTATTTGTTTCGGAGGATAGTACTGATCTTCCTAGAGATGAACAACCATGTTAGGACCTCAAGATGATGGCCTGAAATCGATTTGGTAAAATACGTTGCGACTCTTGATGGCTCGAGCACGTTTTTAATTCGGTTCGATTATTGGATTGGTTTTAATTTGTTTCGGTTTTCGAGAAGTATTTTGTCACAAGTTGTATATCCAACATGAATCCCGATCCATCTCAAATCAATATATTAATAAATTTCAAAACTTTTATTAATGAATAATGTATCCAATATCCTTATCATTAGGATTATCCGTTTATTTTCTTCTTTCTCAACACCACAAATTCAACAATAATATTTTCCACAAATACAATATTTTTGTGAGGATGATTGCGGTATCATATTCTTGCACTATGCTTGCAGTATTTATAATAATTTTTTAATTTTTAACTATACCATGCATCGCATGGGTTTTGAGCTAGTTATAATATAGACAAAGAACTCTTAAAATCACTCTTGAGGTAAGCAAATTAGGATCAAAGATTTCCTAAAATTAAAAATTAAAAATTTTAAATAAAAAAAAAAAAAAAAAGTAAGGATCAAAGATATATTGATTTGATTTTGCTTACTACGTATATTTATTTTTTTCCTTCCAAGAAAATAAACTACTATTCTGCTCAAAAGAATTATGATACTATTAAAAGATTAATTTAAACATCATTATCATTACTATAATAATCTATCATATATATACACTATTATACACTATTGTGTAAAACATGTTTTGTGTGAAAAGATCGTCCCTAAATATAATACTTATTGTTAAATATAAAAAATACCACATTGTTGCATTAAAAGAGAACCACTATGTTTACCCCGTCAAGTGTTTCCTCCAATGAAAGTTTCTTCCGCCCTAATAAATTTAGTTAATTAAACATATTTAATGTTAAAAGTCCAAAAAAATTGCAGTAAAGTATCAACTCGGGTTAGCCCTTTTAGACCAAGCGAGGACGGTATCTCCTGCGATTGACCGGATCATTTATGACTCATTTAACTCTAGCAGACCCGGGGTCTGGGGGCGTTACAGAATGGTATTCAGAGCCGGGCATTACAAAATGGTATTCATGAGAACCGACAATCAGACGGACCTAAGTGTCACACCCTATGAGACAGTGACTCATCTGGCAGGGATGAAACTGGGACAAGTCCAATGGGACAAGTCTTGGCCGTCCTGGCAATTACGCCAGTCCTCTATAAGGGGGGAGAATGTAAAGTCACACATCGGTAAAGTAATATATAGCCTGCTCCACCCCATATAAGTCTGAGACATAAAGGTCTTGTCAACTCGGGTTAGCACTTTTAGACCAAGCGAGGACGACAGTCGAAGCGATTATTGGATCATTTATGACTCATTTAGCGCTACTAGAAACTAGTGCAGGGGCGTTATAAATTATCAACAAAATTACATAATATTTGAAACCATCACACAACACATTTGTGGATGTCCAAATGTTAGTGAAAATAATCTCTGTGGGTGGGAAGAACATAAAGTAGAAGTAGCAAAAAAAATTGTGCTTCTTATTCTCTAAACAAGCAAAACAATAGGAAGAAGCAATCGAGGTGGCAACTTCTTAATCATTTTAACAAAGAATATTTTGAATAATTGGAGTAGCTCGGTGGCAAAGACGATGGTGCCAAACACTTTTTGATAATTTATTCACTACGAAAAGCTAAAAATGGGTAGTTTGGCCATTCATACAATCCATTTTTAACCGATCATTGCATCATATGAATACTGATCTAAAAATCCTTTAAATAAGGTTAGAGGGTAAGAATTCAAAATAAACATTATGGACTTGACAAAGCTAGGAGATACATAATAAATTACGAGACATGTTGGGAATACAACGAACATTGAAATGGGTGAGATCGGTCACCGTATACCTGACACTCATCAGACATCACATAGAGTGGTAAATGACATATCAACATATGTGACGGCATGAGCTTAGCTCGATATCAGACTTCAACCAACAAGCTCCATCTTTAGTACGATGCAGGCTACCCTTATATCATAAACCAAAATAATGCAGGTCGTCATCTGTCTGACATGACATATGTCACCTTCTGTCCCTAATAATCGGCAAGATGCATGACGTCTATGGTCCCTTATTACTAATGTCGTGTAGGTCACCTAGGTAGTTTATGCTCAATACGGTACAATCATCCTCGACCACAAGCAACGGTTACATTCTCTTCAATCAGCGTTCCGGAATTCATATAGACATTACTCCACAATAGTAACTGCTATAGTGATGGCTTTGAAATTTTATGTTTCGTCATAGCCTGAGCCCTAATTGCTTCATATCAAGCTTCATTACATGAATACATTGTAAACTCCCTTGACCATGTTCAATGCATCATAATTCACTCCCACGCGAGGGAATGTTATATAAAATATCGTCATCCTCAATTAGTAAACACATAATAAGCTTACTATACATTCATGCTTACTGTCCTAACAGAAATTCATCTATTCAAATATTGACTTAAGTGGCAGAGTATCCCCTGAAGTCAAGCTCCACGACCCTTCACGTTTTTGTGTGTTTTCAAACATAGAATATTTAAAGGAGTAGAGAGAAAAATAGAACTTGTGTCTGATGGAAATATTATTTCCATCACCAACCATGATGTCTTCATTGCCAGAATAAGGCGTGTGTAATGCCAAATTACTGAGATCTGTGGTAACATGATGCGTGACTCCACTATCAAGAAGCCATAGAGAAGATGATAGAGCATCCAAATGTGTTTGAAGAGGATGCAATGTTGGAGGACTGGACCGAATGAGAAAAAATTGTAAGAGGTTGAACTTGGAAAGGACCGCACTATTTCTCTGAATGTCTTTGCACTTTCCACACTGGAAATAACCAAGTAGGGTTTTCTAGGGCGATAACTCGAGCCTACTACATGAGAGAAAAGTATTTGTGCATATTTTTAAGAATTAGGAATAGTAAGACGTGGAAACGAATTAGCACTATGAGAGGGATGTCATACGACCAAATGAGTTGTAGCAAGACCAGAAAAATGAATGGTTTCATCTTAGACGTAAGAGTCTCACAATTAAATAGCTTTTCTTGGAGCTCTTCAAAATCAATAAGGGTATCAAGTGTTTGAAAAACCCTAGCCAACTTTTTACAGTCATCTCCCAGATTGTCTGAAATAAGATTCAAAAGATCATCTTGATCTGTCGAGTAATTCATCAGCTTTAGTTTTCGCAACATGAAGATAATTAGAGATTGTTTGAGAACGTTTTTGCATGGATTTGAGATATTGTTTAATTTGTTTGATTCGGCCACATGGATGGTTTTGCATATGTATCATATAAAGTATTCCATGCCTCACTAAAAGTCTTTTTCAATGTGATTTATGAGATGATATTTTGAGAAAGAGAAGAAATAATGGCATTTAAGATGAGTTGATCATGTCTAATCCAAAAATAGTATGACACGTAAAATCGAGGACAAAGAGTAATTCAAGCTGCATAATCCATATGTTAAATAAGAACACATTTATTATGCTAGGAGATATGTTGGATTGGTATGCATGTTTTGGCAACTTCGTCAATTAAATAGGAACGATGAAAATATAACATATAAAACGACTGAATGATAGTTATAATAACTAAAACATATGTCTAATCATTTACAATCGACAAAAAAAAATTCTATGGTCTCACCATTCTTCCTATCATACTAATTAAAATTGAATCTTAGATTCATACATCAAATATTTAAATATATTTATCGTTATCTCAAATGTTACTTTGTTTAATAAGTGTTATTTAACAATTACTCAATTATATTCATAGCTAAGATATTGTAAACATATAAAATTATATGCACATTCAACCCTCATGCCATGCACTCATCAAAATGAGTTGTTTAGAATAAGCACATCACAAAAGTTGGTTAATTTTTCGTTTTGGAAAATGTCCATAGATAATTATGAAGAGCATGTTCTCAATATATATTAAATACACAGATTTATAAATTTAGAATGTATTATATTTAAATGGTGATAAATGTATCGAGTGCATGAATTTATAAATTCAAAATGCTAATTAAAAACATAAGATCATTTTGTATAATTATTTGTAATAGCATATTTATATTTTACTTAGAATAAATACATAATAAATTTTGTATTAATTGATATTGTTTTCAAAAGTTTCATTAAACTAAAACACGTCATGGATGTACGCGATTTTTCTGAGTTATTATAAACACGACAAAGTATGTTAATAGCGCACAACATTATGGAAAAGAAATTTGTATTACAAAGACCTATTTAAAAGACGACACATACATCAATCAATCAAGCATATTAATTTTTTATTTTATTTTTTAGGGAAGCATATTATTATAAACACACCCAAGTATTTCACGGCAAAAACATCATAATCGTGCAACGTGTCTTTTTATTTTTTATTTTTATTTCTTCTTCTGTAGTCAAAATTGATTCTTAAGAAAATCACTGGTTCGATTCTCCTGTAAGACGTCATGTTAAAAAAATTCTTAGTTAGACATTATCCATGAATAAAAATCATACTTACAAAACACGACACTGATTTGAACTTCAAATTAATCGACCAAGTAGATTTGGATACCGGAGCGCTTTAAAAAAATAAAAAAATTAAAAAAAAAGTTTTGATTCCCAGTCACTCACCGTAAGCAGATAAGGAGTAAATTCATGCTTACCTCTCCTTTTTCTTTTTCATTATCTTTTTCTTTTTTCCTTTTTCTTTTTTCTTTTTTCTTTTTTCTTTTTGAGGGGATCCTCTCTCCTTTTCTCTAATTAGGATATTTAGAGTTTCTTTTTTCGGTTCCATCTTTCAAATCACTCTCATTAATCCGTTTCAAAATACAGTAGTGCTGATTGTAACATGTAAACTCATCATCAATTACGGTTAATCTTTGCTACTAACAAGCAAAGTAGCATGGTGATGTTGCAACACATATAGTATTCTCTCCAACGGATAATTAGCTTGGTGATTTTCCAACACCATAATTTGATAAAGAATTTTCAAATTTGGAGTTCTAGATTGAGAGATATGACTATTTAAAAAAACGCCTCATACATCTGGCCCGCCCCAAGCCAAGCTGATGATGCCCCCAATGCCGCCACCAGGCCCGGTGGTGTCGCGATTCTTATCAATTAATAAATACATTCTGAAAGCCATTACACATTCCCAAATACAAAATTAATACCACGTGGTGGTTTTGCAGCATCATAAGAAGTAATCCGGTGTTCTTCGAGTCACATCTGGTTCCCCCCGCCGAGGAGCTGGTTCAAACTGCAGCAACATGACCAATATCCATCAAATTTAAGCTTACTCTCAACTCAATAAGTTATTAATTTATTCATCATCATTATAAAGGAACATAGAATTTACTAAATATTGACTAGTGTACTTGAATAAACGTGTGGCCTTGATAATCATCCACTTCCAGTATGGACGCCATATTTCCACAGCGGTAGCAATAATTAGGTGCACTAAATATTGTTACCACTTTCTGCTCCTGTAATTTTTAAAACAAGGACAACTACGTTAGACGTGGCTGGGTATTATTAACAACATAAAATATGCTCAATAATGCCCCAGAAAGCAAGACAGTAAGTTGGTAATTTAATTTACATGTGCCCAGTTAAATCCCTCCATAACCAGCTGATGTGCTCTAGCTATAAGCTTCAAGTTGTTGGCGTGGTTAAACTGCTCTGATATGTCCTGCTCAAATATCAAATATGCTGCCCTTTTAACATCAATAACACTAGAATACAAAAAAACAAACAAAATTTGTTCAATAGATAATAGCACTGCTGCAAAGTGCAAAGTAGAACTGGTATTTATTTACTATACTATATTTACTTACTTGGCCAAAAGTATAGCCAGCACCCCTAGGGGATATACCCCACCCACATCTGTCATCCGGATCAGACCATAAAAGGTCACACATCGGTCCCTCATGTGGTACTTCTTGCACCCGATCAAAATTCCTTATGTTATCCAGTGTTTCCACTGATGGAGATAATCCACCATGTAGACAAAATATTTCTGATTCTACCTACCAAATATTTCCCCAAAAATACAAACATTAGCATGAGTTCAGTTGTCCCCCATTCACCATGAGAGAAACAACGAATCCCAAAAACATGTCCTCATTTCTAGGGAAAACACATGACAACCAAATGGCATAATGCTTTTAACAAATATAAACTCTGATAGTTTACTGATACTGAGAAGAGACACAGACCAACGCAGTAAGGGGAAAGTAGTCAAATAGATCCGTAAAAGTCTTCCAGACACTAGCATTTCCATATCTGCAATGAGAGACGATGATTGGCTAAGCAACTAACATTTGTTAGAAAAGAGTTTGTGGAGTAGTAGTATCAAAAAAATTATCAAACGACAAAATTGATAAACAAGCAATGTTTTCACTCGATTATCGTGCAATAATTGACAACTTATGAAAAACTACCCACACCCCTAAGAAACTGCTCCCTGTGAGGGAGAAAAACTAACTTTCAGCTCGAGCGTTGCAGTAAGCACTGACGACCGCATATGTACACAAAAGTATACATAGTGGAAAGGAAAATTTGTCTGTTCCACTTGGCCTCAGTTTAACACGTCCATTTTATACTTTTCTTAAGAGTGGGCATCACAGTTTCAAGCCAAGAAATGCAACCACTAACAGTGAAGCATTTACTTGTGTAAAGACTTTCTTCAGCTGTGGTCAATAACGAGTGTGATGAAGAAGCACTCAGGTCTGCATTAAAATAAGCATAATCACCGGTTCCAACATTCATAGGTCACAGAATTAAGTCATTTGCAAACGCTGATCGTTATATAATGGCGTCAATGAATACCAGGTTAAATTTCAGCACAGCTGCACGATCTATAAGCTTTATTCTTCATACTAGCGATGTTCACAGAGCTCACTTGTCTTAACATTTCATGCAGAAGTCAATACTCTTGTCAAATTAAACGGTCACTTAGGTGCAATGTGTGAGCATGGCAATAATTACTCCATCAAAAGCGAAACAACGTTGTCTTATTACTATAATAAATGCTTCAAAAATACTTTCCGAACAACTAACAAGTACAATAATAGAAACACTTACTTTCTTAGGCACTCATCATAAAACCCATATACTTGAGTAATCTGAAAGGAAGAAAAAGAAACTTGAGTACGCATTATCCATAGCAGGAATTAGATACACTACGGGATTCAAAGGCTGGCAATGACCTTCAAAAGCCCAAAATTTGTACTGAATAAACAGACAAATACAGAATCAACTTGAACAATAAAATGGCAAGCATATTGCAGCTCAAGTGATGCAACTTTTGTATAACAGACTTAAAGTCACTCCAGGTTGGAAAGCAATGAAGATTTAACATAAGAGAGCAACCATCATACATAAATAGACAAATCTACCTGGCGACTCTCATGGTTTCCTCTCAGGATGGTAATTCGTTGAGGGAACCTCACTTTGAGGGCAACCAGAAGCTGAAAAGATAATTCACGAATCAATAACTGAAGTGACAGCAGACTCTGAAATACCACTAGCACCTAAAGAAACATTTTGAATGGTAAAAGGTTCAATTAAATATCAGCCTGAAACTAAGCAATTTCCTGTTTTAGATGAGAATTTCAGTAGATCTTACCAGACTAAAGTCAAACACAAAATCATGTCTTGCGTTGTTGCTGGGACAAGTCATGACACATATTCGATAAAGGAATAGGCTAGAGAAACCTATTAATAAGCAAGGGCAGAGCTAAATGCTAGAACTCTAGATTTTATTTTCCTTATCAAGTAAAGTCAAGTTTGAGGAAGTATCGTTAACTGAATTGCCAGTGATTGCTGGCCAAAATCCCTGTGGCAAGGAGGCAAGGAGGCAAGGAGGCAAGGAACCCACCGTTACAGTTTCAACGGAATAATATCCTCGATCAACATAATCTCCCATGAACAAATAATTTGTGTCTGGACACTGTCAATCATAACAGAAGAAAAGTCAACTTCAAAAAAGGGGGCCAATTACATGTAAAAGCAGAAAATTACCAATTATAAATGCAGAAAAAGAAGTTACCTTGCCGCCAATTCGAAAAAGCTCTGCAAGATCATGGAATTGTCCATGAATATCACCACATATGGTCACAGGGCTTTTCACAGGCTGCAAAAGGGCATGAAAGGAGTAAACCAAATCCATCAACACGAAGAAACTAGGTGATGCACTATATGAAAAAAAAACAGACAGTCAAGCCCCACAGACACGATTTCAATACTAAAAGCAGTGTTTAGATAGACAACTAAAATACTTTAAAAAGTTATCTTAGATAAACTTATGCAGCCTGGAGAAAATAAAATTCCCTAAGATTCACAGGTGCATGCCTGAATATAGTGTATCAAACCATCAAGAAAGTCGACAAGGAAGCTTGGGCAGAAAATCTTTAAGAGGGAAAAATGAAGAACTCTCAACTGCCAATTATGTGCAGATTGACAGCAATTTGTACCCTCAGTAATCCGATTTTTATTAACTAGATACAGCATCACAGTAACTTAAAAACCAAAACTTGTGACAGTGTCACACCTGAACATTACTCTCTTGCATTAAAATCTCCTTTGCCTTTTCACATAACACTCTAACCTGCACAACCAATAAAAGCAACATGCCTGATATTATTGAAATGATAAACACAAGAATCATATGGATACTATACAAATTGGGAACCCCACACCGTGACAGAAGAAAATTGGGATAAATGCCTCTCTATTTCAATGAGCTAAAAGAGTAGCATATGGTAGAAAATATTCACCTCTACTGGAAAAAGGAAAAAAGAAAAGCTAAGACAACAGTCCTAGACGAATGAAAATATGCAAGTCAGCAAACTTATTACAAATAATGGGAAGTAGAGATTGGTAGTGCCCATGAATTCAATCCTCTTCGATGAAAGCTTAATGCCTTATCCAAACAACTTATTGTCAACTTTGTAACATGAGCAACATTTTCAAATATTTCTTCAGCCTATAAATGAAAGACTTGAACAAAGTGCTTCACAACGTTATCAAAAGCTCCATCTATATACCTCCAAGGGAACGAAAATGAGCTCACAAAGTAAATACGATCCTCTATAAACAAATCTTGAGATCTAAATCACTACAAAAACAATCACATTTTACCCATAACAAGAAGAAAAAAAAGTCCAAATCTTGTAAACTAAAAAAAATGCAACCAATAATTGACAGAGCCCCCTAGATCCGACAGAAATAGAGTATATGTATGAAACATGACGAGCTGTAGATAGATTACTTCTTGCTCGGAAAGGGGCTTGCACTGCATAAGCTCAGAAATCTCCTCATCGAGGTTTCCAGAACGATCTCCGCCACCTCCACTGGACGGCAACTCCGCCGGATCCGAGCTCATATTCCAAATACGTTGAATCTAAATTTGTCTGAATCCCTGTGAAGGTACCGTTTTGTATTCAGAAGTAACCGAGTGGGGCTTGGAACCACTAACCGGAGTTTTTTTCGTGTTTGTTGTTCTTGATTTTCTGCCTGAGACGCCGTTGGAAGATGGCAGCTGATGAGGAGGAGGAAAACAGAGCTACAGAGATGGTGGTGAAACCGATGACAGGGAAATGCCGGTGGGAGGTATATGGAAACTTGAAAATCTATGCTTGGAAAGTTAATTGTTGGGAAAATATGTCTCGTATAGTGTATTTGGAAAAATGTCCTTGCGTCCAATTTGCGTCCATTTTGCCAGATCTTGTTTATCCCGAAAAAGATTTGTTGTTGCTAAAAAAAAAAAAAAAAAAAAAAAAAAAATAGTTGGGTCGCATCCTCCACGCATCCTGCCTTTAGTTGGAAAAATTGGATCGACATTGGAAACCCATACGCATTCTCCTCCTCTTTCCCTCTTCATCTGAGTCTCTCCTCCCCTCCCTCCTTCCTCCGTCCTCCGTCCTCCACATTTCTCTCACTCTAACAGAAGCGGCGCCGGCGGTGGTCCCAGCTGTGCTCCTCCTCCCTCCATTTCTTGCATTCCTCATCAGAGAAGTAAGGTAAATTCATTTCCAGTTTTCATTTGTTTGTTTATTTAATAGATGAAGTTGATAATTTCATGGTAATTTGGTATTTGCTTTCCTTTTCGGTAAATTGTTGTGTTCATTCATACTTGGTATTTGGTGTTTGATTTGGAAATTGGAATTTAAGTTTAATGCCGTCGACAGATTAACAAGCATATGCAATAGGAATTTTTTTTATTTTTTATTAACAAGTATCTACAATAGCGTGTCCTAAATTAAAACTTTCAAACACCTACGTTTGTTTTGTCTGGAATTGGTAGTCTCGTTTTTTGACGGTTGCATGGTTTCCATAATGTCATTCTCAGTCGAGGTAATATTCAGTTCTTCTCAGATGTCAATTTTATATTTATTATTTGAAAGATTTATTGAGCACAAATGATTTGTTGAAGATTGCATTTTCAAATTTTGGTTTTCTTTTAATCGTTTGTTTTTGTAGCAATTTTTTTTTATTCGTGTGTTTGAAACAGAATTTCAGCATAAAAATAAAATTTGAACGGTATATATGCATCCTGTGTTTTTTCTTCCTTCATGGGCAAATTATATATTGAATGTTGTGTGAATTTGGTAGAACAATATTTTGTGATAAATTATGTATACTGGAGTGAGAAACACAAGTAAAAGAACAATGATTTTTATTTTACCTCGTTAATTATTGTTTTTTTTTGTATACACGAAGAGGCCGAACGTTTGTCCTTTATTATTGATATTTTATCTCTTCTTGATAGTAAAAATGCCGTCTTCATCTAACACTGGTCAACAACCTCGGTGTGGCACTTGTGGGGGTGCTACGTTTGTGAAAGTCTCGAAAAGTGAAGCGAATCCGGGAAAGCTATATAATCGATGCCCTCGTTGTAACAAATGGGTGTCGTGGTATACACCTAATGACCAAGAAGAGGCAACGAGTCAATCAACTCTTCCGGTCAAGCAAGGTGTTTATGGGGATTATGATTATTCAATCAAGCGCATGATATTAGTAAATCTTGTATTCCTTGCAATAAACCTTGGGTTACTTGCAATATTTATGTTAAAAACCCTTATGTATTGAAAGCTAGACTGAATGAATGAAACTGTTAAATTAACCCGTTGATTTGTATTTGGCCATGTCCTTAAGTTTGAAGATTGTTGTTATTGTTGACTTATGTAATGAATGGTTAATTTTGGATTGAGTCAATACATACCGAGCGGGCTATTGAAGTCATTTGTAAGGCTGAAAGACTTAGCAGCTCATCGTCCCTCAAAGTTTTTGAGTTTAGGGGTTATTATGGTCATTTTTGGCTTTGGTGATTTGTATTTAGATTTGCAAAATTTTATTGATGTTCATAATAGTACAAACAGTCCTTTTGTTTACATAGATCTTTGGATTGGTTCTTTAATTCCTTATCATAATTCATGAGCTTTTGTTATACGATACAATACTTATAATTTCCATGTGGTATAAATCATGTGATATGGCATGCATACGAAATAGATGGTGGCTAAAAAATACTGACAATGAAGTAAATACTAGCATAATAATAAATTTTGTGTTTAATATCATTACTCTAATATGTCACCCAAGCAAAATAGTAATATAGTTACATACATCCACAAACGTCACCCTAGCAAAATATCAATACTCCTCGTACCATGTCGCATTCCACAAATGTCCAAAACAGATACTGATAACAACTACAGTATTTGCTTTCAAAAACCACAAAAAAAAAAAAAAAAAAAAACTACTACTACAGTACTTTGTTACAAGAAGCTCTGTTGTGGCCAGGGACACCGCATCTTCCACATCTCCGATGAATAACATTATGCTCCCCTTGCGATAGGATTCTTTTAGTCTTAGGTCTTCCTTGTTTCTTCTTAGGTCTTCCAATGGTAGCTCTCGGAATTGGAACGCTTACTCGCCTGCCACTAACATGCTCCGGAACAACCCAATCTTTTGTGTTTCCACAGTGCGGTAAACGGTTTCGTGTAAGTCTGCTCTATAAAATCGAGTGTGTAAAAATCAGAACACAATGTATACACACCTACTTTTCGTGCCAATGCCGCAGCCACAGCATGCTCACATGGCAATCCAAAAGCCTGAAACCTTCCACATTCGCAAGTCCTTTCCAATAAGTTCACAACACAATCACTATCCGAACCGATCACTTGCAACTCGAACTGGTTCAAACCATGCGTTATTAAGTGCTTACCTTTATCAAGAGAAAGTTTAAGCTTCTTTTCATTTTTTGAAGCGAGTATAGTGGTACTTACTCTTGCTTTTTCTGATTTTTTGTAAAACCAATCCTGAATGGTGAACCTGATGAATTCCAATGTGGATATAACGGGCCAAGTCCGCGCATCCCGTGTGACATTGTTAAAACTCTCTGCGTCGTTGCTTGTCATCACATTGTAACGGTTTACCGGAAAATGTGACCGGGCCCACCTTTTTATCCCAATATTTTCCAAGAACTTGGCAATTTTATCATGATTTGCTTGAAGTTTCCCTAAGTGCAACCGAAATTCAGAGCGCCGATACGCAAAGGCCGCAGAGGTGAAAGCATCTTCCCATTGATCTTCATTTTTAAATTTTGCGATCAAGTTTTGTTTGATATGGTGGAAGCATGCACCATGGTGGGCCTCATGAAACACAAGATCCAAAGCGTTTGCAATACTTTGGTGTCGGTCCGATACAAACACTAGGTCCGGTACAAAGCCGATTGCAGTCCTCAAGTGAATCATGAAATACGTCCATGAATCATTGTTCTCACTGTCCACGATAGCACAAGCAATTGGGAATAAAGATTCATTCGCATCCTTAGCAACAAAGAACTAGCAAGACACCACCATGCTTCGACTTGAGGCGGTTCCGTCCACACAAATGACAGGGACGGCATGTTTTGAACCCTTTTCTGTAGAAGCACCAAGGAAAAGAAACAATATTTGAATTCACCGTTTTCTTACGTGATTTGAGGTCATGTATGGTATCCAGATTTTTTTCAATGCAGCATGTGAAGATAGGAAGGCAACAATGCATATGCATCTTCCGGTGTTCCTCTAACGTACTCAACGCTTTCTCCTTACACCTCCATGACTTCTCGTACTTCATGTCAATACCATAGGCCGCTTTCATTTCTTCTCCTATATGTCGTGGCAAGTACCTTGGCCCAACCGTAGCAAACCTATGCTTGATTAGATGGCCTACCACAGCCGGCGTAGATTGAGGATGGTCTTTTTTTCTAACTCCTAATGAACATGTGTGTACGTTTTTAAAGGCCACCACCTTAAACTTCGAATCTTCCATTTTCCTACCCCTTAGTCGCCACTTACACCTGTTTTTTTCTTTGCAAACTACGTAAAATACATCGGTACCGGACTTCGACACCATTGTATGGAAATTATTCTTCACAGCATAAAGATTTGCTGTCAATTTCAAATCTTCTTTCGAATCAAACGATTTACCCAAGTATAGTTCATCTTCGATCTTACATGACATATCTTCATCCGGTTCACTTTGCAAACAGCCTTCTTTTGAAAAATCCGGTATTTTGAATGAATTCATTGGTCTTTTCCCCTCTCTTACTAGCCGACACCGTGTCTCTTCCTCCCGAAATGAATGCATTTGACCTTTGTCGTTATGTAAGTGGCATACGCCGTAATCCGGTACAACGTGGGGATCCACATTCAAATCAATCAAAGGCCTTTCATTTGAAACTTCATTATAGGGATTTGAACGATGTAATGTATCCCGGATATCCTGAACATCCGAACCAGCAAGAGCTTTTTGTGTGTTGCCGGTTTGTGGAAGACACGAATCAACATTGTATGGCTGATTATATCTGCAGCCATCGCCTTGTAATGTATCGTAACATGAGGGGATATCACGATCAACCAATGTCTCGTCGGTACGATGAAGAACGTGCATAGGGGTCACACAAAGTGGAGTTCGGCGACTGATATCCATAGACGTTTCTTCAACGAAAAATGAAACGGCATCATCAGTTTCAATCACAATGGGTGGAAAACTTTGTGCACCACATGCGTAAGCAACTTCTAATTTGAGAGTGAACAAATGGGTGTCTAGAGACAATGCTATATAAAGCTCTCGTAACAATTATGCATAAGTGATCGACTTTTGCGCAGAAATCATAAAAGGTGATCCTCCGGTATATTTCCATTTCTCTGGTTTCTCCTTCCATACTCCATTGTATAACACAAACACATGTATGTTACTTCCGTTTCTATCTGCGAAAAGAAACAATTTGAACGGTTCAACAACTTTTGTATTCAAGTTAAATGGGTCTAACATGACATACAAGAATCATAAATTTTATGAACATCATCAATAACAATTTAATCGTATATAAACATGATATTTATATGTAAAGCCAATTTGTAGATTATTCACATTCTTTTTAAAACTCAAAGCAATGAGAAGGAAAATAATGATTTTTTCATTAAACCGCCTTATCACTGGAATATATCACTAAAAAAAATACATAACAAAAAATTACATATAATGTCTATATTGTCCAGCAATAAAATACCCCCTATAATAATAATACTACGTCAGTACGATACGATCTCTAGCAATTTATAATACGAAATGTATAATATTAACAACGGAAAAATAAAGTGTAATTACCCATTCGGTCTCCAATGCTCCACCTTAATGCGATGTATACACGTTTATAAGCAACACACTACGAATATTTTAGAGCAGCAAATTGCAAAAAAAATTTCCAGTTCGAACGCATGCAGAAGGGTGCGGATGAACAAGTACATGCGACAAAAATTATGAAACACTAAGTAAAAGATTTTTAGCTAAACACATCTGCAAAAGGTGAAATATAATGTAGGTCGCATGCGGGAAGGGTGCGCCACGCATGCTTGTCGAATTTGCATGAGTAGTGAGTTGTCATGTCAAAATCTTTATATCCCCAATAAAAGATTTGAACGCATACGGGCGCATCTGGGGACGATCTGAGGCGCGTTCGGGAGCATACTGAGGACCATAGTGGGCGATATCGGTTATCCAAAACTCGTGCCTGCACTCATTTCTCTATATATGTAGCCTACAAAAGGATCTATTTCTAACTCTTTACAAAATTTTGTTTATATTTATTCTTTGAATGATCTTATGCTCAAAAAAATGGATTTCTTACGTTACCCTCCAAAAAAAAAATGATTTACGTGGTTTAAGCTCGTAATGTTATTATGAAGGATCATATACAAATAGCAATTGTATTGAAGTTATATATATATATATTTGAAGGATCATACACAAATAGCATATTTTTATATGTTGTGATTCATTCTAAATATATATATATGTATAAACAACCGAGTAAATCGTTGGATTGACCAAGTTGAAAAATGATTAGTTTTCATCTATTCAAATCAACTACGGCTCCAACCGGTGTACTCTGCATCTGCTACTTGCTCCCGGCATCTGCTACTTGCTCACGTTGAGTATGGTAGTAGACAAAATAATCATTTCGGTAGTAGATGAAATAAATTACAAATTGTTTTGTTTCAACACATTGTTGGTTTGGTTAAATCGACTTTGTATTGATGAGCTGCATTTATTGTAATAAAGATTTCCGTATTAGATTGTTTAACATTTTATTGTAAATTTCATTATAAGTTCAAGAAAGCGTGTGGACATGGAAATATAATTAGTAAGATTATTATGTTTCCTTTTAAATTAAAGTAAGATTGATTTATTTATACCATATTGTTTGATTTATTGGTCATTTTTATAAACTTCAACCACAGGTTGCTTTTATTATTGATACCAAAAACCGTATTTAATAAGGGTAATGCAAAATCCTACAAAATTTTGCTCACGAATCCGGCACACGACTTACGTGGATATCCAAGTGGATAAAAGAAATTAAACAATCACTTATACTTCTATAAGTGTTGCAGTATTATTTTTCTTATCATTAATAATATCACCAATAATCTCTACAAGAGCATATACCATCTCTAAAATGATGAAACCTCTTGTTATCCCTAACAATCAGTTCTCTTGTTAGCGGATTTGTATCTCTGAATTCTGTAACCTTGTCCTTGCATTGGTGCAGGAATTTGGTAAGATGCAGTCTTGGATGATGAGTCGAGCTCTAGTAAGAGCTCCTCAAGGCGATCCTCTAGCTCGATATCACCGTGAATTCTTGCAAAATCGATAACTGTTTGCCAAACTTCAATTGTAGGCTTAATAGGTGTAAATGTTTGCCAAACTTCAATGATAAATGTTTGCCAAACTTGATAGGTGTAAATGTTTGCCAAACTTCAAAATCGATAAACATATGTATCAAAATCAATTATTTTTGGGAACTAAATTACAAAATGTCACACTAGTGATAAACATATGGTAACAAAATCAATCAATTTTTTTAGTTGGGGGAGTGTACAACGAGAGCAATTTTTATCGTGCCACTACTCTTTACAAAACGGCAAATGTTATTCTAAAGATCCAAGTTTTGTTGAAACAAATCGAAGCACATTTGCAATCGGAACGCATCCATTTGATCATCCGTGACATGCATTCTAAGGATCTAAGTTTTGATGAAACAAATCGATGCACATTTGCAATCGGAACGCATCCATTTGATCATCCGTGACACGCATTAGATCGCGACCGGCAATCAATAGCTCTACGTATTTCAACGCGTAGATTCCGCAGTTACCACTGCAATGTTAAGGTAAAGAGGTGTTAATAATTAACATTGAAAGTAAGACATAAGTAATGAATGCGTGTTTTACCTTATTTGACTACGTGGGCATATGTCACTATCAACACATGTATATGTGAATGGTTGAAGTGGACGTTCATTCACACGCAGCACATGTGAAAAAATATTAGCTTGCCTCAACATACTCGGAATTGCATAAGCTATCGTATTCATCACTGCTTGAAACTTATCTGAATCAACGATGCTGGGATCATTGTCGTACACGTTTATACTTCATTGTGCAATTGAGACTTGTAGAGCCACCCAATGAACCCCATACATGTTGAGGACACAATACACTTCATCTACCTCGTTCCACGGTAACATGCCAGAACGGGTGGGACCCATCACATATTGCATCAGCTTGTATTCCCAAATGTATCCTTCAATATCCGCCGTAAACAAAAGCCCGATACTCTGATTTAAGATCCTATTAGTAAACCACGGATCAACGAGTGATACTTTCTTGGGGAATAGCGTGGGATGACATTGTATACGCTGCCTCAAAAGATGCAAGTAGCACTCTATATGCTGTTGTGATATTAAGATTGAGAAAATTAGGGAATAAAAAAGTAGAACAACACAATGAAATATAGCAATTTAAATGTCATGAATCTTTGAATTTTACTAACCTCGCCTTTAATCCACTGATACAACTTGTGTAAATCCTTGAAAAATGTGCGGTCCGCATCTGCTATGTTAAGGTTAACGTTACGTTCTGTCTCCACCTCCCCGTTTAACCACTTCATGAAAGCATCCTTTTGCTCGGTGTCAAGACACTCACCGTACAAATCAAACTGTACGGGAGAAGTTCGATGTCTTTTAGGAGTGGTGGTTACGTAAAGTTGATGAAGATATGGGTTCTCACCAGCTCCTTTTCTCTTTTCCCGTGCACATGCCAATGGGACGCTGTC
Organism: Gentiana macrophylla; assembly: GCA_026214975.1. Taxonomy (NCBI): domain Eukaryota; kingdom Viridiplantae; phylum Streptophyta; class Magnoliopsida; order Gentianales; family Gentianaceae; genus Gentiana; species Gentiana macrophylla. Next base: position 61,964,617 of record CM047813.1, on the reverse strand, counting down.
GTCTGAAATAACAATGGAGCTCGATTGCATTCCTTCTTTATTTCCATCAAATGCAAGTCCTACTTGCAATGTTTGCCCCATATGTTCCTAATACATAGAGATTGAATTATTATATAAATAATGACTGATTTTCTTAACAAAAATAAATAAGTCGTGAAAAAACCTTAACGGGTGCCTCCATAGGTGTAGGCTTTGAATACAAATCGAGCTCAGACTGCCAACCTCCTACTCCATCTACCATCCCATCTACCATCCCTTGACGAGAAGTGTGATCCTACGTGCAAACATAAACCTTCTGTTAACCATATTACAATAAAAATATTACAATTAACAAACATCTTTCGAGTGTTTTGGCTAACCCTAGGCGGAGTGAAGTCGCTAACGAGACTCCATAGCAATGAATCATTTATTTTCTGAATCGAGTCAGACCGAACCTATACGGAATTAAAAAGTTAATAAAAACGCTAAAATATTCAAACATATCTTTCTAAGGTGAAATACATTATTATTCCATTCACAATGCATATAAGTTATTGTTAGGGAGAAATTGCAAAACTCGTTGTAATGCTATTTTAAATCACCTGATTGTGTGATGATAAGATTGGTTGAACCTCTCCCCTAAGACTGCAAATGTCAGCACGAATCTCTGAGTGGATAGTTTCCATCCGTGCACGAATCTCTAATTGCACAGATTCCATCCGTGAAATCTTTGACTCAAATCCCTCAAACTTAGTCAATACCTCTTTCCTAAAACTCCCCAATGCCTCCATCCAAACATCTACAATGCATGTGTTTACAATTATCTTGATTCGTGTGTGCTGAGTATACATTACACAAAAATCACAATTACCTATGGTTGAAGGTGGAGGCGTAGATCCAATAGCTCGGAGGCAATCCTGTTGACGATCCCTCGGGGGCGACGCTATAGCATGTTGTGTGTCGTTTTCAGGTTCATCCTTGCCCTCTACTTCATCCACCACTTCATCCAATGCCTGTGATGGGTCCAATCCTAGCTCAACAACCAACCTTTTACTGCACTTTACAGTGCGGAAATAATTTTGCTCTTCTTCAGACTTAGGCCGTAGGAATTGATGCCCTCCTGACTGCATTTCAAACGTTGTGCATAATAATTAACAATGTGATGACAAAAATTCCAATTACAAAAATTGTGCATAATAATTAACAATGTCATGACATTAAATAATTAAAATAAATACGACATACCTTAAGCTTGATAAATTCATCACGAACAGTTTTGTATTTCAATTTTTGGGTAATATGTCATTGCAACATCCGTGGAAATATAAAAGGGCCAGCTTGAAGTTCAGCGAAAGTGGGTGTGAATTCTGGAAAAGATTCCAGTGCCCAAATATGCAATGCCAACGCATATCCGCTTACCGTGTATTTGGGTTTCTCTTTAGTTTTTTTGGAACTCTCGACCTGTTTATTGACCAAATCATGTTTCTTAAAGCCATCTAAGGTGCGTCGATAAGCCTCATGTCCCCACGGATACTTAATGAAGAAATCCAAATCATCCACAAAAAACAAAAGGTCTGATAAAACTTCCGCGCTTTCCTCTGCTCCAAACACGCTAGCCTCCATAAAGTAGCACAAACCAAGTTTGAACTTGTCTTCAGGCACATCGCAATTTTCAAATGCCGACCTTAGATTACTCACATTTATTCTTTTATTTTTTGTTGCGAATTCACTAAAATATATCTCCTTCAACCTTTGGGTGCGTCTTCGCGATTCCCTCTCAACAAGCGAGGGAACCTCACAAAAATTCATTCCAGTTATTAATGCAAAGTCGGTCAAACCAAAACGACAAAGTGTATTTGCAATTACAAAACGTAATTCATCCTCGTCTGATGGTTCGAACTCTATGCATTAATATATGGTGAACCAATACCCCGCTAAATTCAATTTTCTCTCTTGCAAGAATCAATGGTTCAAAAGGTAATGCCAAAAACCTTTTTTTGTCTCAAAGATCAAACTTAGCTAGTATTGCATCACATTTTCCCTTCGTCGCCTCTCACGTAACTTTGCATTGTAATGCCTACTTTTGTCTAGGAGAAGCGCCGGTAATTTCGACATCTAGACATAAAAATATTTTTACCTTGTTAATATTATTTATAATTCCAATGAATATATTCCATTGTGCAACGGAGATTTGTAGAACAACCCAATGAACCTTACACAGGATAAGGACACAATACACAATGCAAAATGCACAATGCACAATGCACAATACCATATATATCTCCTATGGTTCACACAAGAGAGACTATGTATTTTTTTTTTTTTGAACAAAAGAGAGACTATGTATTAGTTTAAAGATTCGAATAGCATCATAATATTTCTTACAAATTCAATGAAAAGTTTGCATTAGACCAATCTGTTGAATTACCAGAAAGCTTAGAGTCTGAAATCTTAGAGGTGCAAAAATTACGCAGGTTGAGGAAATAATACATCAGATATATCCAACCTCTTCTATTGATGAATGAATAGGAAATAATAAAAGCAAACAACTAAATCAATTGTCGACCAAAACATTGCTTCCTAACAACCAACTGACTCCATGATGCTCTGTGCTTAAAGTGGTTCAACAAATTACTTCTGTTGACCAAAAAATTGGTTCAAATAAGTTCTGTTCACCAAAATACAATACGTGCGTTAACCTACCTACTATAGATTCAAACCAACTTCATCTATTAAATAAACAAACAAGTGAAAACTGGAAATGAATTTACCTTACTTCTCTGATGAGGAATGCAAGAAATGGAGGAGGAGGAGCACAGTGGGACCACCGCCGCGCCGCGCCTTTCTTGTTAGAGTGAGAGAAATGTGGAGGACGGAGGACGGAGGACGGAGGACGGAGGAAGGAGGGGAGGGGAGGAGAGACTCAGATGAAGAGGGAAAGAGGAGGAGTATGCGTATGGGTTTCCAATGTCGATCCAATTTTTCCAACTAAAGGCAGGATGCGTGGAGGATGCGTGGAGGATGCGACCCAACTATTTTTTTTTTTTAGCAACAACAAATCTTTTTCGGGATAAACAAGATCTGGCAAAATGGACGCAAATTGGACGCATAAATGACGCAAGGACATTTTTCCAAATACACTATACGAGGCATATTTTCCCAACAATTAACTTTCCAAGCATAGATTTTCAAGTTTCCCTATATATTTTGTTCTCTTGTAGTACCCGCTATTTTTTCTTTTCTTTTCACTTTCTCTGATATACAGCATTTTTTTTGGATCATTAGAGTGACCCCAGTGGTACATCCTATTCCACTCCCAACTTATTTTATTTTCCGTTTCAGATTCATCTTTTTAACACCCTATAAAACAACATACTTCAATAAGCACTCCCTATATTATTCACTAAAATTACTTTTCTCTCACACTCAACTAATTAATTTATCTTATCAACACATTTTTTATTTTATAGAAATCGGAATGACATATTTTATACCTACGAGGTGAGATTTTAATAGTTGACATTCTTGCCAAAAAAAAAGTATATTTATTGTATCCGCTCATAAAAAAAATTGTCGTATGTTATTTTCGAAATAAAAAAAATTGTGTCAGGAGATATCGTCTTTTTTTCATCTATGGAAAAATATTATTTGCATGTCTGTAGTATACTTCTTATAGGAAATGACATTTGAATACGTCGCACAACGGTAAAAAAAAAAAAAAGATGTCGTATCCGTACACAAAAAGAGTTCAAAATAAAAAAATAAATATTTGGACAGATTAAATATTGCCGTTGTGATACTACCGTTGTGCCCGTATCATTACTCGATACATAACATATTATTATATAAATGATATTGATGTGTGAAATTAATTTATTAGGTAAAAAGAGAGATAAGTGGATAGATAAAGAGTGTACTATTCATTTAGCAGACCCTTCAAATATCAAGGGAAGCTTAGTAGAATAAAAGGATAGAGGGTATTAAATGAAGTTCACTGTGGGTTTAAATGTGAACAGTACACCCTAAAAGCAGTTTAAAGGGATTTGTAAATACACCACTGGGGTCACTCTTATTCGTACCAGAGAATCTATACATCACTTCATATATTACATCATATCTAAGAGCAACCACAATGGCTCTAAAATTGCTAATGTGATATACGGGTGATTCTGATGTAGGGAGGCTTCATTGGACTCAGCCGTCAGTGCATGACACGTGTGTATAAGACAAAAATTTTTGTCTTATACACACGTGTCACAGACCTGACGGCTGAGTCCAATGAAGTCTCCCTGCATCAGAACGACCCGTGATATACACTTTTTGTGAGAAGAGCCAATGTGATAAACCAATAATTCTACAATGATACATAAAGTGACAATATGACTTTTCACAATGGGAACATTGTAGTCTTTCTGCTCATGTTCTGAGACACGACGTAAATAATAAAAACTAATAAAATAATACATCTTCCCGCTAAAAATAAAACCTAGCGTCTCATCGCTTAAACCTTTTCTTCCATTAATTCTTCTTCTTTACCAAATCTAATTTGTTCATTGTAAATCCCTACTAAAATACTCCGGCGATTTTCTTGCCGCCTCCTTCAACCGTCAACCTTCCCTTCACCACTTTCCGCGAACCGGTAAGTCGAATTTGTAGATTGATCTTCGGATCTTCAAGGAATCACAATCAATTTGGTGAGTTTTCTATTCTTAGTTTACTAAAATTGTTTTGGGAGTTTTCTCCATTCAAGCCGGATCGGGAAGTATGTCTCATTTCAAACATATTCACCCTCTCTTGAATGGATTTTATTTTGAGATGATATTTTTTCTTCTTTATTGATTTGTGCCTGAGCATTTCTCCTCTCTATGAGGAATCAAAACAAAAACAAAAATGTTGGCAAATCTGTAATTAATAAAATCTTTGTTGTTCAAAAAATTAGCTTGAAGAAATTTTAATCTTTTTTGAGAAAAGAAGTTTCAATTTTGTTAATGAAAAGTGAAAACCATCTTTATATATTGACAAAAAGGTAGTATTTTGTCCCGAGGACATAACCCAGTTGGCAAGGGGCGTGGGTGCGTAATTGCAGCCTAGCGGGAGGTTAGAGGTTCGATTCCCACAAGGGCGAATTATTCCCTCCTATTAAAGGTAAGCTCATTGACTCTGAGCTACTGGGGGATCTTGATTTACATCTCCACTCATCCCGTAGGACAGGGGGAGTGGGGACCCTCGAGGGTAGGGTTTACTTTTTTTTTTCAAAAGGTAGTATTTTATTGAAAATTTGGTGGTAACTAAAAGCCCATTGCAGAATGCACAATGGATATGAATTGGAATGTGAAACCAAGTAGATGTCATGTAGGATAGATTGATGTTTTTCATGCAAAGTCACATTGGAGATGGCTAAGGCCATTGTATATGCTCTAATAAATCAAATCTACCTTTACATCCAAATTCAAACATTTTTTATTTATTTACACCCCATATTTAATTACAACTTTACCATAAATTAACCAAAATATTGTCTTACAACAAGTCCTTGAATTTTTATTACATTTTGACACCCCACCTTAAAAGTTAAAAGCACCCACCACCACCCCCCCCCTCGCAACAACTTCTTTCCAAATCAACATTCTTCTTCATCTCCATCACTTGCTCTTCCCACTCTTTTCTTTTCTTCCCATCCTGTGTAAATCAAAACTCATTTTCTTCATAAAAGGTGCAAGTGTTTCAAAGGAGAAAAAAAAAACAGTTGGTTGTGAGGGTTCTTGCTCGGGAATGGATGGGTTGAACGGTGAAGGGGGAAATAGGATTGCCGGCGTGTTGGTGGTTGTAGAAGAAAAAAAGGGGCAAATGGGTGGTTATTAAAGGTGGAGGCGTGGGTTGACTATTCGTGTGGTTTTTTACTCATAAATGGATGGGTTTAACAGTGAAGGAACGAAAATGGGTCTGCCGCGCGAGTTGATGGTTGTAGAAGAAAAATGGGGCGTATGAGTGATTAATGGAGGTGGTGGCGTGGTTCCCGTTGGTAAGGGAATTTTCCGGCAAGTTTAGGTGTGGTCAAGGGGTGGAGATAGGAGTCGAGAGGAAGGAGGAGAGATAAAGAATATGGAAGATAAGGGGAGGAAATGGAGGAAGGTGGCGGAGGCGGAGGTGGTGGTTGGATGCAAAACAAAATAAACAAAGAGGTGATGGACGGGGTTCTTTGTTTGGTGGGTTTGGTGGGGAAATTGGGTTACGAAAAGGGGAAAGAGATGTTATAATATTAAAAATGTAGGGATGTTTCTAAAGTTTTTGAAATTTTGTAATTGCAAAAAACTTCTGGCTATAGTTTTTTTTTCTTCCGATAAGAATTGTATGTGGTGTAAATGGTAGAATGATGTGATACCAAAATAAAAAAGTGTGGTGTACAATAATTTTTCTATTTTTCACTTGACATGGGTGCAAAGGTAGATTTATTTGGTGCAAATAAATGCACCCTTTTTTTTATAGGGGAATACAACATCTTTTTTAAAAAGAGGAGATCTATCGACATCTCAATTTTTATTATTGACACATTTTTATTCTAGGCACCACGAGAATATTTTTATTATTTTCTTACTTTACACACCAAAAAAATAAAAAAATTACTTATTTCACCACCCTTTTTCTAAAACGGCTTGAGATGCACAATGTGCATCGGTCTAGTGGTGAGCTAGACTATATTATGACATAAAGACAAGTGTTCGAACCCTGTTAGGGGCAAAAAAAAAGAGGCTTGAGATCAAATGTCCAAGTTGTGTGTCTAATTTCGATGTCTAAGTAAAAACTACGTCGTTTCATGTGTATTTGATTTTCATGTTTTGTTTTTAATTTTTCCTTCAAAAAATCAAATACACATAAAACGACGTAGTTTTTACTTAGACATCGAAATTAGACAGACAACTTGGACAGTTGATCTCATCACGTCTAAAACACTGTTTTAATCCAATACTTTAAAAAAAAACAATAAATGACTACATCATCTTCTTCCCACCATCACCGTCTTCTCGCCACCATCACCATCTTCTCCCCACCGCCAACCAGCATCAACCCGCCACCCTAAACCACCAACCACCATCAACCAACCACTCTAAAGCCGCCCATCTTCCTCTTCTGCGCTTTTCACAACCCAACCCAACATTTTCCGGCATCCCTTAGCTACCACCCTTTCCCTCTCCTTTGCTATGTTTTCCCCTCACCCAGCTGCAAATCCGCCATCCAGCAGATCTGCTCCTCCTCATTTTTTTGTTCTTCTTCTACCATTTGAGCCCTCTCCCTTCGCTATCCCCTCACCCAGTTGCAAAAAAAAAAAAAAAACTCTCCTTCCCATTTTATTTTTGCAGCAGAAAGCGGATTGATTTTGAACCATTTTGCAGCAGAAAATTCTGAACCATTTTTAGGCAAAATCGTGGTGGGGAGGGGTGGTTTTTGCGGTTGAGGGTAACAGAGCTGATTCTTGAGGTGGTCGGAGGCTGTTGGGAAGGGGGCGGGGGTGTAGTTTTGTAAGAAATTAAGGTTTTCAGATGGGGAAGAAATTTGGGTAAATGATGTAAATTGTATTAATTATGTGTTAAAATGTCATTGTTTATTGTTATAATTTTTATGTGTTGTGTGAAGTAAATGCGTGGTGTGTAAAAAAATAATCAAATAAAGGGTACCGAAAGTAATAATTGGGATGCCAATAGAACTACCCTTTCAAAATTAACTATCCAAAAATAAATTTCTTTATCTATCACAATTACATTTCCAAAACATTATTTATTATATATTTCTACATTTTCTCTTATTTATAAAGGGATAAGAGATTGAAAATAATAATTTTTTTAGTAAATAAAGAGTTTTATTAATCAAGATCCGCCAAACAAGTGGTCAAAACATCACCCGAGGGCATGGAACCCCAAAGTGTCCAAGTGAAAACATATAAACCATGTGTTTTCCCAACACACTCTTGATACTGAAAAAAACTCCTACCATAGAGAGGAGATCTAAAGTCCAGGTCCCTCGATCGCCTCTCCTGAACTGAACTCGAGTCGAGAGAGATGAACCCATACCACATTTTACGAATCGAAAGCCCCAACTATAGATTTCATTCCAGTTGCGTTGGGACATTCCCCATTCCCCTAACAAACCAAAAAAGAAACAGAAACAAAACTAGGCTAAATACCCAAGCAATCCTGGACTAATTAGCCACACGCTGAGATCCTCTCATAGTCGCCGAAGACGCGAAATACACGTCAAACAATCGTTTTCCACCACTAGCCTCTGAATCTCTAGGTGCTCCGCCTCTTCCAAGGCCATGGAAATAGCCTTAAGCTCCATATATTCTATTGAGTTGCATGGATCAAAGTGATACGCAAAGAGTGGAGTATTAGACCATTTGAGTCTCGAAAAATCACCCCAACGCCCTCCCCTGTCTCTGTAACCGATGCATCCATATTACTCTTAACTACGCCTATCGGGGGCTTCGCGCATTTATTCGGTAAAAGGGGTGCCGGAACTTAGGTTTGATATCTTTCTATGGCCTCGACATACTCAGCCGAAGCTGTCAAAGATCGTATGCATATCGCAGAGACATAGACTACCTAGTTATTGTACATTGCTGAGCAATGTGCCTTCAAGATTCCCCATATAAGACACTCAAACATGGCCACGCCCTGAACACCTTGTTCCTCAAGAAACCTGTTGAAAAACTTAGCAAAAGAGACAGAGCAATGTTTTAGGAAATCTATGCAGGAACGCAGCGGAATTTAAAATTTAATTTCATTTTTACCGAGATCGACTTCGTTTAAACAACAAGCATAAAAGAAGTAGCCAAAAGAATACCTTGGTTGATCCAATTGGATCTACGCTTTGTCTAACGGTTGATAGTCCAAGCACCGAGCCATCCAATTGTCCAGCCTCTAACGGTAATCCACACGAACAACCGCTGGAATCCTCGAATGACTGCTACCGGAAAAAGTCGACTACTAGGTCGCCTTTTCTTCTTCCCACAAAAACTCTCTCTAAGAACCTCTCTTTCTTTCACTAGAATATTGCAAGAATATTGTGATACAAAAGAGCTTGACATCCCTTCCTATAAATAGGTGAGTGTGGCGCCACTAGTGTCTTAGAATGGAGTGGGGAACAAGAAACTATTTTCCCAATAGAATAAGGATTTAATAAATTAATCAGATATTTGATTGATTATCACATTAAGTACTTTCCTTAATCTTATTAAGGATTTTCCTTAAAATCATATCTGCCATAAATTCAATATGTTATAAAAAATATTTTCCAAGATATATATTGTCAATATCTAATATTGAATATATCTTTATTATATTATCATAAATCAATTTACACACATATATATATCACATATATATTTACTATATGCATAAATCTATATATTTATATATCTATAACACATGTGCACATGTATATCACATATATACAAGCCACACGCATATATACATAAATACATACATATATTAATATCTAATATTAATACATAATAATACAATACTATGATTAATTAATTTGCAAAATCCATGTGTATCATAAACATCATATATGCGCCCCATACATATTATATATACATATTTAATTAATCAACATAATTAATATCTTATACTTAATTTATTCATAATTGTTCGGTCCCTATAGACTAGAAGTTTTGATGATACCAAAATAGTGTTAGGTGTAGTGCCCGAAAGACAATTTCTGTAATTGTTTTTGACAGGATTTATAATTCATCTTAATATTTGCATTTATGCTTATATTAATACACTGCTGAAAACCCTAAGTATATTGGTATGTAATCACATAACTCAGTGTATGTCATACACATGAGGATTGAGTTAGTGATGATATGCTTAAAACTATTTAGTCCGTGGTGAATTTAATCAGAGTATGGGTCTCATGATTAATATACCAATAATGCGCCCAGAACACTTAACGGTGTGACCGCCTTATCCGGACCGTCGGTATAGGGTACCTAGTGGGGCATTTATATATGATGTCTGTCATATAGGACTAGACCGATTTGATTTGAATTCTCGATATAATTCCGTGATCGAGAAATCTTATCGAATCACAAGATGATCATATATGGATTAATCTCAATCCTGATGTGATCACAGTCTACTTCTTGGTTCAAAGTAGGGTTTGATGTGTTAGTTAAGGATCACTTGGATACATGTGATCTAAACACTTCTCGTTGGCTCTATTCTGGAAGGAGCTTCTGAGTAGTGACATCTCTCAGACAACTACTCGAAACGCCAGTAAGATTATCTAAAATATTTGGAGGTATCTCTGATTTCACCAGAGATAGAGTATTCCATGCTCAGTAATAGGCCATAGCATAGTCTTGGGACTGATGCTCGGCCTGCCTCCCAGTGAAATTTATCCACTGAGGGATAACACCATAAATCGGCCTCATATAGTTATTAATGTGCTACAATACACTGCTTAACTCATTTAAGATATTGGTTGCGAAATAACGGTTTACACTATCATGTAAAACCGAGAAGTCTACTTAGAAGATGCTTACAAATTTGTGGATAAGGAGTGAATTCGGTTCACCCCACTTCCGTCAATATAAGCATTTAGCACTTAGTGTTTGAGGGTAGGACTAGAAATTTTGCGTACACGTTCAGATGATGACTGTTCGTGCCATATCTTATACGTTGAGTAAAGGTTGGTTATAAGATTCTTAAAGATCAGAAAGTGACGGTTATACTGTCAAAACCCCTTCTGAAAGGATCTATGAATAACAACCTTGGACTTTGGAGTACGGTTACTCAAGGTAGTTACTAACTGATTAGATCAGACCACGTCCAACATTGGTTGTTGGTGATAACAATGATAATTACTACTAGATCAGAATATCAATCCATCAAGAATGCAATAGGAGTATGGTTTAACCATTACCTATTGTGGTTTTCTGAAGACCAGTTTATAGAGGTGATTGATAACCAATGGTTCATGGTGGGCTGTATAGGATTCTGATCAATAGAGATTGGTTTAAAAGCCATAACCCTGTGAATGGAGTTTTGGTACTCCAGTTCTGTTCACACTCTAGTAGAACCACATGAGTGTCTCAGGCCCAGTGGGAGTAATTGGATCTACATAATAAGAGTCGAATGAATAGAAATTTTAACTTTCGGTACAAAGCTGAGTGGTCTAGGGGTGATTCTCTAACAAGTAGAGAGTTAACCAGACCGTGAACTCTCTCACCACTCGGTCTTGTTTGATTCCGTTAGAAAGCAGAAAATGGGGGTGATTCCCTAAGACTTTCTTGCCGAACAAACGGAATATGAATTCATTTGGAACAAAAGGGTTTTAGCTAAGAATAAATGCATGATTTCGTTAGAAAGCAGGAAATATGGGTAACTCCCTGAGACTTTCTTGCCAATCAAACGGAATCTGAATTGATTCAGGAACCAAGGCTTATATCCTCTAAGGATCAAAGCAAACCTCTAGGTCATTTAAAAGTCACATATTTCAAGTATGTGGACTTGACCAGAATATTGATAAGTCTTTCATAGACTGGATGTCAGTATTGGTAAAGTAGTATATACATTAGTGTTCATGAATGGTAACACTGAAACAGTTGGAAACAATATGGGTGTGTTATCTGAAGTCGGAAACTGACATGCCAAGATTCTCTTTATGAAAGAATCAGACTACATTCTAAAGGATTTGATTCGGTCAAATTCCCGAGAATATGTGACTGGCAATCCCATCTATCCTAATGGTTAAGATGATTTTGCATATCAGTATGCAACATTCAACGAAGTAGTCCTACCCTACCTCTTACGGAATGCTTCTCTAAACCTAAGGATGAATAGAAAATGGGATAGACTCTCTTTTGATAAGAGAAAGTCAGTAATTACAAGTTAATCGAATCTTGGATTCAAGTATTAAATAGCAAGTTTAGTACGTCCTCAAGTATTTTTGAAGAACGAGGAATAATATGCTAGTATATTCGGGTACGAACGTGAATATAAATGATTACACTGATTCTGACTTTAAGTCAGATTAAGAATGATCGTTAAGTCGATCTCGGGCTCAGTGTTTACTCGTGTGATTCTGACTTTAAGTCAGATTGAGGATTTCCTTCCATGTCTGGGAGTAATTCCAGATCTGGTAAGCCGATACCACTTCATTGTGAAAACAGTGGAGAGGTTGCTGATAAGGATCTTCGCAGTCACTAGAGGTCAAGAAAAAAAGCATATTGGTAGAGTACCACCTGATTGGATGGACCGGCGACGTTTCGATCCTAAAGATCGTCTCGAGCTGACAACCTAACGGATTAGTATATTAAGTGGCGTGACATTTAGATGTTGCATACTCACCGAGTCACTGACCGACCCTGCGGCGGCACACTCGGAGTGTATTTTGACATCTAAATGGTTTGATGCACTTGGCGGGTACATAATTGAGGGATATATCTCATTTGCTTTTAGAGCAAGTGGGAGAATGTTGTGTGTAAGGGGTATGCTCTAAACAATTAATCACTTGCCTTCGTGCAAGTGGGAGATTGTTAGGTGTAGTGCCCAAAAGAAAATTTCTGTAATTGTTTTTGACGGGATTTATAATTCATCTTAATATTTGCATTTATGCATATATTAATACACTGCTGAAAACCCTAAGTATATCGGTATGTAATCACATAACTCAGTGTATGGCATACACACGAGGATTGAGTTAGTGAGGATATGCTTTAGTCTGTGGTGAATTTAATCAGAGTATGGGTCTCATGATTAATATACCAATAAATGCGCCCAGAACAGTTAACGGTGTGACCGTCTTATCCGGACCGTCGGTATAGGGTACCTAATGGGGCATTTATATATGATGTCTTTCATATAGGACTGGACCGATTTGATTTGAATTCTCGATATAATTCTATGATCGAGAAACTTATCGAATCATAAGATGATCATATATGGATTAATCTCAATCCTGATGTGATCACAGTCTACTGCTTGGTTCAAAGTAGGGTTTGATGTGTTAGTTAAGGATCACTTGGATACATGTGATCTGAACACTTCTCGTTGGCTCTATTCTGGAATGAGTGAGTAGTATGTGACTTCACAGATATGGAATCCATTCCTTCCTGCGGGAAGTAGACAGACAGTTCCCTTATTTGTTAATCCTAGAAACTGATCGATGGGCCCAGTTCATGTTATATTTGTTATGAACTAATTGATCACTTGGGGGTTAATGGTAAATAAGGATAAGATGTTTTGAGAAGGGTTTACGGAAATATCCCGAATCAAAACGAACAGTCTATGGAGGATTTTTCCGTATGTAATGGTTATATCAATGGACGCTTATCGACTCCGTGATTAGAGTGTAAGTATATATCTATAATCGATAGAGTTCACTTTCGGGTTTATGGTGGCGTAATCCCGGAATTAATAGATTGAATAAGAATTGTTCTGTTCGATGAATAATTTTATTTAATTTATTGTAGCTACTGGTTATAAGTCCATGGTCCCCGATGTGGTTCCTAACATGCATATGTTTCTTGATGTTGGGCCTGAATAATAATTAAGTAGTTGGACTATTTAATTGATGTGCGAATAATTATCTAGTGGGCTAAATAATTAAATACATGGAAAAGACATTTTTCGTGGACTCGGCCATAATTGAGTGTGGCGTGTGAAACCCTAATTTTAGGGTTGATAGGCGTGTTTTGTACATGTTGTAATTATAGAAAAATTAGTTTTCTTGGATAATTACATGTCATGTGATTAATTGTTTATTTGTTAAATGATTAATTAGGAAAAATATATTAGATTGATCCTTAAATATTCTAGATTTATTCTAGGAGTATCTTTTATGGAAAAAGATAATTATAACTGATTTTGTATTAATTATTAAATCATTGGAGGACAAGGATTTCTCTACTATATAAAGATAGTTCTCCTAAGCCTTTTCTTATAATACATAATACGCATACATACACACAAAATACGCATACATCTCAACTATTTGGATCTCGGCTTTTCAATCTTTGGATCTAATCTTTTGATTGGTAAGTAGATCTAACCTTCTTGTAGTTTAGATCTATTTATTTTATATGCTTTAATTTATATTGATCGTGATCCTTGTTATTCCGCTGCGTAATCGGGCGGATTTAGATCCGTCCGGTGATATTACATCCAACAAATAGTTGGTTTAAAAACCAAGTATAAGTTTTCTTAGTAGTTTGACATGCGAATTGTATGGATTAGTCAGACTTTGCCTATGTATTCATAGTCTAGGCTTGAAGACTTGAAGACAAGAAGACCAGACGACTAGAAGACCAGACTCTTGTCCAAACATCTATCAAGACAGAATCAGCATAGGCAAAGCAGACCAGAAAGCAAAGCAAAGAGCAAACAAGCTAAAATTATTGAAGCGCAGACAAGCTAAGCATTCAGACGAGTAAAGGATCAGATCAGAGACTATCAATGCTCTCAAGTGGCTTAAAGAAAAATGAAAAGATAAGTTAAAGGGCGTGTAGTCATCTATCAGATCAACATTTGATCTAACGGCTACGAAATCATACAAGTGGAAAAGTAACATTTGATGCTATAAAGTTATCTTCTAGAAGCTATCAAGTACAAGGCTCCAACGGTTGAAAAGCTAAACGGGACTATTTTGAAATATCAAGGGACAACTCAAAGCAATCAATTATAGCCACTCATTCTTCAACGGTACACCTTCCCTACAAAGACTATATAAGGATGAAGAAGAACATTTGGAAAAGCAGTGAAGAAAGTTGAGGAATTTTGAAAAGAAAAATGAAACATCTAGCAAGTCACCTCTCAACTAGATCTTCATCTCAGAAGCTTACCAATCTAAATCTAGAAATCAAGAAGATCAACAAGAAGTGCTCAAACAGAAATCATCCAGGATCTACATGATCAAGAGAGCTTCCATCAAATCTTCAAAGACAGATTCAGAATAAAGCTCTCATATTTGTATCATTAATTTGATACAACACCAACTCAATTACATCAACCAAGTTCACAAGGAAATGGCAAACCTATTAAAGCATATACAGGGTGTGAAGGAACAATGAAGAATATAGATGAGTTGTTGGAGAAAGGAAGTTCTTCAGACGAGCTGCGTGCAAGTATACCATTGAAGCATCTGCGGGGTGTGCATCATTTGCGGGGTGTCATGGATTGGCTACTTAGGGTGTGAAGCATCCGTGGGGTGTGAGGCATCTACGGGGTGTCAATGACACTTACCTATTGTATTAGTCTAGAGTACAATAGTGATCCCTCCTAAGTCATCGGAAAAGCGGCCACGTAGGAGATTACGCCACTCCAAAGATCGATAACATTTCTTGTGTTCTTTAATTTTAGCACTTTACTTATAGCACTTGCATAATCAAGATCACACTACTCAACACTGAAAACCAAGTTCAAGGCTTAATTTGAAACATATCATTATTCCGCTGCACTTACTTTCTGACAGTATCCAGACCAGTAAAACCAGACGAGCTACTAGCTAGTCTGTTCTTACTGACTAGATTTGTTCTCAAAGTAAGAAACTCCAAAAATCGAAGAGAGTTCATTCACCCCCCTCTGAACTCTCACAAGCCTTGTATTGCGGACCAACAAGTGGTATCAGAGTGTGTCTCCTAAAAACAGACATCTTCATGTTCTGTGTGTTGGAGTGATCCAAAGCTTTTGTTTTCAAAAGCATATTTCATCATGGAATCAAATAGCACAATTGTTAAAGTACCTACTTTTTCTGTTTCAAATTTTGATGAATGGAAAATGCGTATGCATACGCACTTGGTTGCAATTCATGAGGATATGGTCTGAGTGATAGAAGATGGTCCAATCACTATCATGAAAGCAAACACGGACGAAACCACTCAATGAGATCAACCGTTTGTAAGAAAGCCAAAGCATGAGTGGACTCCGGAAGACAAAAAGATCAAAATTCTGGATAATGTTGCTAAGGACACAATAATGAAGACCTTGGATAGAAACATGTTCTTGAAGATCAAGGGGTGCAAAAACTGCAAAAGAAATCTGGAGAACTCTGATCAATTATTACGAAGGCACTGAAGCTGTCAATGTCTATAAACTCGCAGTTGTTGTACAAAAGTTTGTGACTTTCCAGATGAAGTCTGAAGAAAACATTGAAAAGATGGAAGCTCGATTTTATGAGATCTTGAATGAACTTCAAATGCTAAATTGAAAGTACACCCAAAAGGAGATCTGCACGAAAAATCTGAAAGCATTCCCAGAATCATGGGATATCATCACTATTGTGCTAGCTGCTACAAAAGATCTAAACACACTAGACACAGTGGAACTCTTCTCCGATATGAGTTTGAGCTGAACAACACAATTAAGAATTTTTTTCAAGAAATACAAGCTCTCATTGCTCCCACCTGTGAAACTTCAAATTCAATGGCTGAAACAGTCAAACAAAGTCAGATCGACCAATTGCAAGATCAGATGGCCATGATAATGAGGCACGTCAAAGGATTAGCTTACTCAACCAGGAAGTTTCTATTAGGAAATCAACTAGTTTAACGCAACGGAATTTCAAATTTGATTTCCGATCCCAAGATCGACTTCGTTTTATACAATAAACACGTTAGGATTGTAGACGGTGATTACCTTGCTTGATTTAAAAGATCGGCCTTTGACCGTCTAAGGAGAGTAGTAGTGCGCGCAAGCCGTCCACGTGTCCGGCCTCTATCAATATCCACATGAGCACCTCGCCGGAATCCTCTTTGGATAGCTACTAGAAAAATCCGGTTGCTAGACCGGTCTTTTCTCTCTCCAAATTTTTCTCTAAGAAGCTCTCAGTTTATTTTGTAAATTAGAACTCTTCTGATTGTGATGTCCAAAAGAGCTAGCCAACCCCTCTCTTATATAGAGTGTGGTGTGCCCCTTGTAGCTCCCAATCTGATTGGGGGAAACTTCCTAGTAGATTATGGAGAAAGAAAACCTTTTACTAATAAAATAAGGAAAATATACATTCTAGATTTTTCTCATTTAATTTAATATCTCATATTAAATAAATCCAAGATATTGTCAATATCTAATATTGACTATCTTTATCTTATTACTATAAATCTATTAAAATCTAATATTAATATATGATAATACCATTAATTAAATTAAATTGTACAATCCAAGTGTATCACATACACTTAAAATTGGCGCCCCATATGCCAATAAATTGGTGTTAAGGCCATATCTATATGATTATTAAGGGTTATATTTCATTATTATTTCCCCACATTTGCATATTTACATGAGAATTAAGGGTTTAAGTGTAATTATTTAGTAAGGATGATTTTAATATGGTTATTTGCAAAATTGGTTATTTTATGTGTTGAATTAATGGAATTATTATTATTTGAGTTTTATTACATTTTGCAATGTTTATTTATCCTTTAGGAGGCTGAATTTCGAGTGCTAAAGAGGATAAATGAAGCTCAAGTCGAATTATTCAAGACAGAGTTGGAATTGGCTTGAAGAAAGTGGATAAAGATGAAGAGATCCGATCCTAAGCATTCCAAACGGGCGTCCACTGATCTTGGACGAGCGTCCAGAAGTGAACTGGCGTCCATGCAGCGTCCAGGGAAGAAAAGTTGAACAGAGAGTTTGGACGGAATCTGGACGAGCGTCTTGATAGCGTCTAAGGCATCTTGAACGGGCGTCCATATAAGTGAACGAGTGTCCGCTGCCGACCTAAGGCTAACCGACTTAGCACTCTATAAATACAGCGGCAGTCCCAACCCTAATTGGATACTTTTTCATAGCCGCAATTTTCACAAGAAGAACTGCGCCCCAGAACCACTTTTACACAGAGATGCAAATCTCCAATCCAACAATCTTCTCCAATATGATTGTTGGCTAGAAACCTTGCAGCGAGCCGACGGAGGAAGCCCATCACCAACACAGCCAACTAGAGAGTTCGATGCTTTAAGTTTAGTGAGTTTATTTCATAGTTTTTCATTACTTTGGATCTGTTTTGTATTGTTTAAGTTTTATTGAATTAAGATTTGATGAAACGATCTCCGTTTATTTGATGCTTGGATCAATATATGAAAGTATGTTTACTCAAGTTCTCTTTTATTCAAAGTAATGCATCTAATCATGTTGTAAGAAATTAAGCATGTTTAGTTGAGTAAAAAGTTTGGAAACAATCTCGTGATTTCGTTTTGATTGCATGTTTAGTTTGTTTGAAAGGATAAACGAAACCTTAGAAATTTGATTGAAGATATTTGATCGAGTTCGTGAAAAATCACTACTAAAAACTATGTCCTTTTAATCACCGTCTAGTTGGATTGTTGGTTGATAGGTGGAATCTAGTCGCCTTGCTGTGTTTTCCTTTAATTGTCTGAATCAAATCGCTTAGATTAAGTTTAGTTTAAGTTCTAGTTTTATAAACCCTAGTTTCCTGCTGTTTTCCTGCACTTTTCTGCTTCAGTTCGTAATCGGACGCTCGTCCGCAATAGCAGACGCTCGTCCATTAGATTTAGTTTCCAGACGCTCGTTCATCAAAGTGAACGCTCGTCCGTCTTTCTGTTTTCTTATTTTCTGCTTGTTTTTATTCCTGTTTTAGTTTTAATCCTTAGGTTTAGGTTTTAGTTTAGTTTCAACCCTAGTTTAGTTAATAATTGTGACATAATCGATATAGATTTATACTTGAATCCGATAAACATTCCATTCCCTTAGGACGACCCGATAACATCCTTTACTACAGATCCTTATACTTGGGGTGTTTCGGTTATAAATTGTAAAACTTCGTTTTTACCGAACAAGTTTTAGCGCCGTTGCGGATTCGATAACGGTTGTCGGATTCTTTTAGGTACAAAATCTTATATCGATTCTAATTCGTAGGTCTAAATTTTAGAATTACATTTATTTTTGTTTTCGTTTTACCTTGTTTTATTTAATTTTATTTTCCTTCAATTATTTTCTTTAATTCTTGATAGTTATATTAGTTTCTATAATTTTAGATTTGTTTTTTTTTCGTAATTTTAGATTAGCCTTTATTTATTTCCGTACGTTCTTTTTAGTTTCCTTAATTATTTCTATTTCGTTTTTAAGTTTTAAGACTTAGTTTTAGATTTTCGGAGTCTGGACGAGCGTTTAATAACTTGAACGCCCGTCCACTTCAATCCTGTTCTCTCAAAACGACCGTTCATTTAATTGAACGAGCGTTCATCTCTGAACGAACGTCCACTAACACTGGACGCCAGTTCAGTCTGTTCAATCATCACTTCTTTTCTATCTTCTCTTCTCTTCTCTTTTCTTTTCTCCCTCTAAACCATCAAACCTTTTCTAAACCTGTTCTAATCAACCCTAAGGTTGATTTCTTCTTTTTCCTTTCTTCTGGTTTATGCAAACGAGAAGTAAGAAGGGACTTCTAATCTTCGATCCCGAGCATGAACGATCTATTTTTAGAAGGAGGCTTTCCCCTGATTTGGACATAATGGCAGATCAAGATCCACCAATCCCAAATCCACGATCCCTAAGCTCGATTAAATTTAATCCTTCAAATAGATGCAAGCTCTGCGACAAATGAGAATCAACAAGTCGAATAAATCAACAACTTCAACAATTTAGACAAAACCAAATTTAATCAAATGAACCAGGACCCTACACCCCATATCTAAATCAAGACTTTCTCGAGGGCATAGACTCATTCGTCCTCCTGACATGGGAGGAGTGAATTTCGATCTAAAGAACGGAGTAGTTGCTCTAGTTCGAATAGCTCTTTCCATGGTATCGCTGCTCAGGGAAGATCCGCCGACTTCTTATCCACATTCGTACAAATCTGTGAAGCAGGCCATTATCCTGGTGTTGATTCTGAGATAGTCAAGTTAAAGCTATTTCCTTTTGCTTTGAAAGGTGAAGCAAGTCGGTGGTTTAAATCGTTGGCACATCATTCTCTCCATACATGGAATGATGTCAAAAGAGCCTTCGCTCTTAAGTGGGTTTCACCAGGCAAGATTATGGAGATGAAACGGGAAATAGCTACGTTTGAGCAGTTGGAGGATGAGACTGTTGGCAAAGCTTGGGAGAGATTGAATCTCTTGATGAGGAAGTGCCCCAATCACGGATATGACGTACATGAGTTCTTTGAATCGTTTCTATAGAGGTGTCTCTCAACCTAATCGAGACTATCTTGACTCCACAAATCATGGATCCTTCTTAGGGGGGTGATGAGGCCACACTGAGTGGCGAGACCATCGCCAAGAACAATATGTTGTCGACTCCCAAGAAGACCAATGTTATTAAGAAAGAAGATCTGCAAGCGATCCGATACAAAGTTTGTTGGTTGCTCGGATGGAATTGATAAGCAAGCGGTGGCCAATCTTCGACACGACCTTACGATCTTGGAATGCGGTAGTAACGGAGATGACGGAAGAAATAAATCTAATGGATAATCAAAACCAACCCTTTGAAACTTCAATCAAAGCCGAAACTACTCGGATTTCAATGACAAAACTTCAATCAAGCCAAGTTACCACCTAGCCCTTCAAATTCGAATTCTTTCAACTCAAACTATCAAAGGACGACTCCTAACTCCCAAAGGCCTCAAGGTGGATGGAACCAAACTCAAAATCATACCACCTCATGTGTCCCTCAACACAAATTTGATGAGTTTGGTAGACATGGTGAAGACTCGTCTACTAGTGTTAAAGCTATTGAGAGACAAGTTGGTCAGATGGCAGACCAGCAAGCAAGCAAGACCTCACGGTAAACTTCCGAGTTATACCGAGAGAAACCCAAAAGCTGATGTGAATATTTGCACTGCCATTACACCACAATGGGAGTATGGACAAGAAGAGGAGTTGAATGAAGTAACGTTGAGAAGTGGTAAAAAGGCTGGACCCGGCAAGATGTCGGGAAGCGAGTAGCCCTCCTCGACGCCATGAGTTCGGGAGGGGAAATCGAAAACCACATAGCGAAGAAAGCAACGATGAGGAGCTTAGTGACAATTCTTCGGAGGACGAAAATAATTCTGATGATGAGGAAAGAAAGGAAAGTCAAGGGGCGGTACCCCTGACTAAGAAAACAGAGGAAAAGTTCGTGAGATGGAAGGATAAGGAGGATGAGGCGATAAAGAATCAAGCTACAGGGAATGATAAAGCCATTCCTTATCCACCAAAAGGAAAGAAAGCCCTCACTAATGACAAGCGGTATCTTTGGAGTGAGAGGATGCTGTAGAGACACTCAAGTTAGTATGCCCTTAGCCGAGGTATTAACCAAATGCCTAAATGCTCTAAGTATCTTAAAGAATTACTGTGGGAGTAAGAGAAAGCTTGAGGGATGGTGAAGAAGTGCTCTGCGAAGATTGCGCGATGGTTTCACGAAAAGTCGCCGTTAGCGAGGTGACCTGGCGGACCTTCAATCTCCTGTGAGATCGAAGGCCATTTGTTCGAAAATGTCTTATGCGACTCGGGGCCTCTATTAATGTGATGCCATTAAACGTATGCAAAAAGCTCGGGTTAGATAAAAGGATGCGAGAGCGCCCGATTTCTCTTCGATGGTAGATGCAGATCTAGCGATGCTGCGGCCGGTTGTTGTGTAGCTAATGTTCTCCTTCAAGTTGAACATTTAGTCTTCCCTACCGATCGGTTATTCTAGACTATCCACCTGATAAGGAGATGCCTCTAATTCTAGGCCGAACCTTTTAGACACTTCTAACGCTCTCATCGACTTCGCAAAGGATGATTACTCTTAGAGTCGATGACACATCCGTCACCTTCACACGAGGACAAGTCCTGAAAGAACCATAACCGATGAAATATCATTTGTTGAAGGAATTTACGAGGATGAAGAAGATGCCTACTCGAAGAAGCGAGAGGAGTTGACAGAGATAGATGTTTTTGAAGTCATGGACATTGAAGATCAAGTCGATCATGGACCATCTTCTAATTCATTTCAAGCCGTAGGCATTGACGAGTCATCTTCACTCGCTCACACCGAGCCTCATTAGTGAGTTAGAAGCATGGAGATGCCCAAAGAACAAATGATGATTTCAAAGAACTGAGTCGGGAAGACTTCATCCTCGGTGAAGAAGAAGCTCATGGGTAGTTGGGACGAGGTAGACTTTTGGAGAGAAACTACTCATTGGGAAGTAGATGATTGGGAAGAGTTGGCAGAAGAGCTTAAAGATGAAGAGTTAAGAAAAATGATCGATCACAAGAAAAAGGAAGCAAGTGTTGACCGGAGGATTCCGATGGATGATTTGATCCAGTACCTTTATGGGGTTGAGCCTCGGGAAGATGAGTTATTCTTTAGTCAACCACTCCAAGCTCATAAGGAGAAAGGTGGCCCGTTAAAGTCTAGTATTGAGCAACCACCTACTGATTTAGAGCTCAAACCGCTTCCGAAACACCTTAAGTATATCATTCTTAAGGATGGAGATAAATTGCCTTTGATCATTTCTTCGAAACTTGACCCTGAGCAAGAAGCACAGCTGATTGAAGTGCTTAAAAAGAATATCCTCGCGTTCGGATGGCAAGTGGGTGATATCCGAGGAATCACCCGGATGTATGCATGCATAAAATCCGAACGGAGGAGGGAGCTAAAAGGTTAGACAACCTCGAGAAGGCTGAATCCGCATATGCGGGAGGTTGTCAAGAAAGAAGTGATAAAGTGGCTTGACATGGGCATCATCTATGCAATCGCCGATAGCGAGTGGGTCACCTACTCAAAGTTGTGCCAAAGAAGGGCGGAATCACGATCGAAAAGAATGAAAAAGGGGAGGAAGTTGCCTTACGACTCATGACGAAGCTCTGAGTGCAGTATTGACTATCGTAGACTTAATGAGGTTCTTTGCGAAGGACCACTTTCCCTACCCTTCATTGACCAACTTATTGAACGACCGAGTGGTCACAAGTATTATTGTTTCCTCGATGGATACTCGGTTACTTCGGATAGCCATTGATCCTAATGACCAAGAGAAGACAACTTTTACGTGTCCATCTGGTACTTTTGCTTTTCGCAGAATGCCATTCGGCCTATGCAATGCACCCGCGACTTTTCAACGGTGCATGTTAGCCATTTTTGATGGACTTGTGGAGCAATGCATGGAGGTCTTCATGGATGACTTCTCAGTCTACGGCGATAGCTTTGATGAAATCTTAAAGAATCTAGATATGGTACTCCAACGGTGTGTTGAGAAAAATCTGGTGCTTAACTGGGAGAAATGCCATTTTCTAGTAGACGAAGGAATCGTTTTGGGACATAAGGTGTCCAATGCTGGTATTCAAGTTGATAAGGCTAAGGTCGAAGCCATTGAAAGGATGACGTACCTAAGACAAAGAAAGAGGTGCGAGGTTTTCTAGGTCATGTTGGCTTCTACGGCGTTTCATTAAAGATTTTTCTACCATCGCCAAGCCTTTATCAAATCTTTTGAAAGATGATGTAGATTTCTTGTTCGATGCAAAGTGCAAAGAAGCTTTCAATTGTCTCAAAGACAAGCTTATCGATGCCCTATTTTAGTTGCACCCGATGGACCAAGCCTTCGAGTTGATGTGCGATGCCTCTAATTACGCCGTGAGGCACGGTTTTAGGTCAAAGAGTTGATAAAAGGTTCAGGCCCATTTATTATGCGAGCCGCACTTTGAACCCGGCTCAATGCAATTATACCACAACTGAGAAGGAATTCTTAGCCGTTGTTTTTGCCATTGACAAGTTTAGAAGTTATCTTCTAGGGTCTCAAGTTGTTGTATGGACCGATCATGCAGCCTACGCTACCTTATGGACAAAGCGGATGCAAAACCAAGGTTACTTCGATGGATTCGATTTTACAAGAGTTTGACCTTGTGATTAAAGATAAGAAAGGTAGTGAGAATATTGTGGCTGATCATTTATCTCGCCTAGTAAATGAGGGTGCAGAGAATCACAATGATATAGGCATTGATTTTCCAATCGAGCAATTGTTTGAAGCTTGAAACGGTTAGGCCGTGGTATGTCGACTACGCCAACTATTTAGCGAGTGGTCATTTAGAGGACATGACGTGTCGGGAGAAGAAAAATTTCTTTTACGATCTTAAATATATCGTCTGGGAAGATCCTTATTTGTTCGAGTGCAGAAGACGGATTGCTTCGACGGTGTGTTCGGAGCATGATCGATGGGATATCCTAGAACAATGCCATAGCGGTCCTACCGGAGGTCATTATGGGACACCAAGACGGTTGCAAAGATCCTTCAAGCCGGATTCTCTTGGCCGACTCTGTTTAAAGATGCGAAGCCTTTTGTAAAGGTTGTGATAGGTGCCGAGAACTAGGCGGCGAGAGTAGTAGGATGGAAATGCCACTTAAGCCCATTCTTGAATGCGAAGTTTTAAACGTTTGGGGCATAGATTTTATGGGACCCTTTCCATCTTCGTGCGGTAATAAATATATCCTCGTCTGCAGTAATGACTATGTTTCCAAGTGGGTTGAAGCCATAGCTGCCCAAACTAATGATCATAAAGTCGTGAAGAAATTCTTGCAAAAGAATATCTTTACCGATTCGGTCGTCCGAGAGCACTCATTAGTGATGAGGGTACCCATTTTTGCAATGCGCCGCTTGATAAAATCCTTGAAAAATATGGTGTCAAACACAAAGTTGGTACACCATATCATCCCCAAACCAAAGGCCAAAGTCGAGGTAAGCAACCAGAGCTTGAAAAGAATTTTAGAAGACCGTGAACAATAATCGATCTAATTGGAGTCTTAAGTTGGATGACGCGTTGTGGGCTTATCGTCTTCGCATTTAAAACCCGATGGGCACGTCACCCTTCCAAATGGTCTATGGCAAAGCTTGTCATTTACATTGTCGAACTTGAACACGAGCTTTACGGGCAATTAAATTCTTAAATTTCGATAGCCAACTCTGTAGGGAGAAGCGGTTGTTACAATTGAACGAGCTCGATTTAATTCGCACTCAGAGCGTCACGAGAATGCTAAGCTTAGCAAGGAAAGAACGAAGATACTCCATGACGCTAAGATCAAGGACCGAGAATTCAAAGTTGGTGAGATGGCTTTACTCTATAATACTAGACTTCACCTGTTTCCGGGTAAACTCAAGTCTAGATGGTCTAGTCCCTTTGAGATTCTCGAGGTTAATCCAAGTGGAGTAATTACTTTGAACGGGTATGGTAATCAAGCTTTTAAAGTGAATGGTCATCGACTTAAGAAATATTTTGGGCAACCAAAGGAAAAGCCTGAGACTCTTTACTTCCAACGAAGAGATGAGAGTACAGATGTCCTGATTTGTGAAGAGATTCCATCTTATTTCTTTGAGTCAGATGATGACATCCCTACCTCTACCTGTGAGGAACCTTCTTCTGAGACTCCTGAGCATGTTAGCACACCTATGCCTATCATCCGCAAGAACAAGAAGAAGAGAGTCAGTGTAGTTTGGAGAGAAAAATTTAATGATCTTATAGCACACTTGACTTGTTGTTGTGGTGAAAATCATTTCCGCTTGAAAGGCTCGATTACGATCTCGAGGTGGCGGTAGTCACACCAAAGTGGCCCGATCCGGGTTGATCTTTTGAAATCCGTGTCAAGCTATTGACATTAAAAGAGCGCTCCTAGGAGGCAACCTAGTTTTCTTTGTTTGTTTTCTTTTCTTAGGTTGTTTTGTTTTCTTGTTTTTGGAAATAGTACTCTAGTGGCGTGTTGATGGTTCTTCCTTTTACTCTTGTTGTAAGTGTTTTGTGTTATGTGTTGCTCATATACCCCGTGTACCCCGAGATTATATGGTATGTCGAGTGTGGCAGATACTTTTGAGCAGGTTCGCAAGCTTTTATGTCCAGTGTTGTCTATTCGAGTTGTCGCGTACATTCATGCTCCGGCCGAACTCTGCCAACTTTCATCCGACAAACACCGCTGAAACCAAATAAGTTTTCTTTTTCTTTCATTCTGCACATTCTCATGGACATAATGTGATTTAAGTGTGTGGGGGTAAATTGGGTATGTTTTCATGCTATATCCTTTGAAATATGAGTGAATGTTAAATTTCCACGAAATTTAAATTTTGTTAGTCTCGAGCATGTGGTTGAAACTAAATGCTTGCTAGTTGTAGTTTTCTAACGATGATAGTATGTGACTTAGTGAGATAATTATAGCATGTCTTTACTTTCATGTAGCTAGTATTCAATTTTCACGTTCACGAGAGCCTTTGATATTGAAGCAAGATTTTTGAACTATATCCTTTCATTGTTTTAGTGATTTATCTTAGGAAGGTCAAGATAGTAACACCTTAGTTAGCCGTGTCTTTGTGAATATCATAAAGTTTGAATGTGATAAGTGAGATGTAACTTATGTCTTGAAAAAGAATGAATAAGTAGTGAATTATTAATAAATGCGCTTTGTCGGAAGTCGGGTTTATGATTTGAGTGAGGTAGGGTATACCACGTATGTCCTATACCACTATGATGACCGTAAGCTCACGACAGTTGGAAGAAGCTACCTTATGATTTGAGTAGGTAGGGGATTATCTTGAAATGTCCTATTCTACTATGATGGGTAAAAGCTCATTTCGATATCGTCAAATTTGAAAATTTTTGAAAATAATGAGTAAAAATTAAGTGAAGTCTTTGTTATCATGGATCTTATACCCAGTGAGAACCGCATGATATGTCAGTAGGATTATCCTACCGAGTGCGTGGGAAGGCTTTGAGTGGAGCTATTACTTTGCCATATCTAGGATAGTCATTGGATGTTTGAGAGGATATTTCTTTGAAAGGTTGGTTAAATTTGAAAAGGGCTTGTCACACGTATACCTCGAATCTATCTCTGTGATGGTATTGTTTGCTATAGTTGATGTATCTTTCGTTCGTGAGTTAGAGATCTATGTGGATTACATGAAAGTTGAGCTATAGTTTTGAATGTTTTGTCCGAGGACGTACAAAAGCTAAGTGTGGGGGTGTTGTTAAGGCCATATCTATATGATTATTAAGGGTTATATTTCATTATTATTTCCCACATTTGCATATTTACATGAGAATTAAGGGTTTAAGTGTAATTATTTAGTAAGGATGATTTTAATATGGTTATTTGCAAAATTGGTTATTTTATGTGTTGAATTAATGGAATTATTATTATTTGAGTTTTATTACATTTTGCAATGTTTATTTATCCTTTAGAGGCTGAATTTCGAGTGCTAAAGAGGATAAATGAAGCTCAAGTCGAATTATTCAAGACAGAGTTGGAATTGGCTTGAAGAAAGTGGATAAAGATGAAGAGATCCGATCCTAAGCATTCCAAACGGGCGCCCACTCGATCTTGGGCGAAGTCGTATGAATGGCGCGGCGTCCATGCAAAGGCGTCGAGGAAGAAAAGTTGAACAGAGAGTTTGGACGGAATCTGGACGAGCGTCTTGATAGCGTCTAAGGCATCTTGAACGGGCGTCCATATAAGTGAACGAGTGTCCGCTGCCGACCTAAGGCTAACCGACTTAGCACTCTATAAATACAATGGCGATCCAAACCTAATTGGATACTTTTTCATAGCCGCAATTTTCACAAGAGGAATGCGCCTTCAACCACTTTTACACAGAGATGCAAATCTCCAATCCAACAATCTTCTCAATATGATTGTTGGCTAGAAACTTACAAATGAGCCGACGGAGGAAGCCCATCACCAACACAGCCAACTAGAGAGTTCGATGCTTTAAGTTTAGTGAGTTTATTTCATAGTTTTTCATTACTTTGGATCTGTTTTGTATTGTTTAAGTTTTATTGAATTAAGATTTGATGAAACGATCTCCGTTTATTTGATGCTTGGATCAATATATGAAAGTATGTTTACTCAAGTTCTCTTTTATTCAAAGTAATGCATCTAATCATGTTGTAAGAAATTAAGCATGTTTAGTTGAGTAAAAAGTTTGGAAACAATCTCGTGATTTCGTTTTGATTGCATGTTTAGTTTGTTTGAAAGGATAAACGAAACCTTAGAAATTTGATTGAAGATATTTGATCGAGTTCGTGAAAAATCACTACTAAAAACTATGTCCTTTTAATCACCGTCTAGTTGGATTGTTGGTTGATAGGTGGAATCTAGTCGCTTTGCTGTGTTTTCCTTTAATTGTCTGAATCAAATCGCTTAGATTAAGTTTAGTTTAAGTTCTTGTTTTATAAACCCTAGTTTCCTGCTGTTTTCCTGCACTTTTCTGCTTCAGTTCGTAATCGGACGCTCGTCCGCAATAGCAGACGCTCGTCCATTAGATTTAGTTTCCAGACGCTCGTTCATCAAAGTGAACGCCGTCCGTCTTTCTGCTTTTCTTATTTTACGCTTGTTTTTATTCTGTTTTAGTTTTAATCCTTAGGTTTAGGTTTTAGTTTAGTTTCAACCCTAGTTTAGTTAATAATTGTGACATAATCGATATAGATTTATACTTGAATCCGATAAACATTCCATTCCCTTAGGACGACCCGATAACATCCTTTACTACAGATCCTTATACTTGGGGTGTTTCGGTTATAAATTGTAAAACTCGTTTTTACCGAAGAATTGGCATCTGGAATTTTCTTTAATTAATTAATATAATTAATATCTTGTATTTAATTTATTCATAATAAATAAATACCACCATATTAATTTAATTACAATTACACTTTATAGTCAAGATAAACTTTCCTTATTTGGTTATCGCATTATACCGCATTTTAATCCGGCTAGACGTTCTTGTGTGTGTGACCCGATAGGCTTCCGAATATGTTGGCCATAGACATAAAGATCAAATTACGAAAATTCCCTTCATACCTAACGATCACGGAATAGCGTCTAGCAACACACCGTGACCCCCAATCATCGGAAGATTCAAAAGCAATGACTACTACCTTTCATGTGAAACAGTTACCGTGTAAATAGAATCCTATCGCTGTAATAATATCTGTACAATCGTATCTTGAGTGTCAGTACATCAATGATCGTATCTTATAATCTGGATATCATGCTCTCTCAGAATAACTCAATTACTCCCACTTTGCAAAGATTCACGAGAGCTAAACACTCCTTATAAGCAGGTCGTTTCAGATATTTACTCCTAATCATATGATACACGATTTCTAGACGAACAAACATGTATCCTACGCATGCTTCAATATCATACCCCGAGCACTACCGCATGATCACCTCATGGCTAGGGGAAACCTCAGTAGTTTCAAAGCATGACAATCCACACGTGAAGCCATGAAGACTCCGGTATCAGGATAATTACACAACTGCCACATACTGCGACACTTAATGTAAGTGGTTCAGTCTAACGTACTGATTCTCTAATACACATCCACGTACAGTCCAAGTGTCTCTACACTTCAATACACTAGATCTATCCCTATCTTAATAAGATAGAAGACATCCAATACGTGCTAGTCTAATCATACTATCAATGTCCCGTTTGACAGCACATACGACTAGATCCAAGTGATTAGAGATCTCATCAACCATAATCATCATCATGGTTTCTCTATCACAGTTTAATACTAAGGACGGTACTATACATTCAATAACATTATTGGTTCATAGAGATAAACAAAATATATAATAACAAAAATGCTTTTATTAATCATAATAAAGTTATTATGTGAACTAAATAGACTGTAAACGACCCGGCGCGGTCGGATCCAGTCCAACCTGATTGGGTTTAGGACTCCATTAGAACAATTTCAAAATCAAAACAGAAGAGATGATGGTTACAGAAGAAGAGAAGATGACAGGCGAGACACTCGTAGAGAAGATCGCAGAGACGATCACAGGGATGATACAAGGGACAACAAGGATGATCAGAAGAAAGATGGTCATCAAGTAAGAAAGAATCAGGAAGACTTGCTGTGCTACAATTGCAATAAACCATGACACTTTAAGACAGACTATCCCGAACCAATCAAGAGAACCAGAGATGAGGACAATGTGATAGAGCAAATGACAAGGGCAGAAATAGATGAGCTTTACAAAGCAGACGATGACTTATCTCATGAAAGTCAAGCAAAGCCCTTATCTGACTCAGATGACAATGTATTCATGCCATTTGAGAATAACGATGAGGTAATATCACTATTTGGTTGGAATAGTGTCCTAAACCCAATCGGGTTAGACCGGATCCGACCGGGTCGGATCATTTCTACTATTTTTTGGTGTTTATACATATATTAAATGGCTTATATATATATATATATATATATATATATATGTTCTTTTAGAAAACCAATTATGAATTGTTATATGATAACGTCCTTAGTATTAAACTGTGATAGAGAAACAATGATAGGCGATTATGGTTGATGAGATCTCTAATCACTTTAATAAGTTTGATACTTAAATGTCTCTAGGCTGATGTATTATTAAACAGGGCATTGATAGTACGAACAGGCTAGCACGTATTAGATGTCTTCTGTCTTTAAGGGCATGGATAGATCTCGTCTATCGAAGTGTAGAGACACTTGGATTGTACATGGACGTGTATTAGTGAATGCGTACATTAGACTGACCCATTTACACTGTTAAGTGTCACACTATGTGTCGGTTGTTAATTATCCTTAGGACCGGAGTCGGCATGGCATCACGGTGTGCATTGTCATGCTTTGACACTACTGAGGTTTCCCCTAGCCAGAGGACGATCATGCAATAGTGATTAGGTGTGATAGTGAAGCATGCAGAGTATACATGTTTGGTCGTCTAGGAATCATGTACCCTATTAGTAGGGTGAATATCCGAAAGGACCTTTTTATAAGGAATGTCTTGCTCTCGTGAATCTTAGCAAAGTGGAGTAAGTGAGTTACTTCGAGAGAGTATGGTATCTAGATTATAAGATACGGTCGTTGATGTTTGACACTCGACGAACGACCGTATGGATATTATTACAAATGATAGATTCTAATTACACGATGAATTGTTTCACATGAAAGGTAGTAGTCATTGCATTTGACTCTTCCGATGATTGAGGGTCACGGTGTGTTGCTAGACGCTATCTCGTGATCGTTAGGCACGAAGGGCATTTTCGTAAATTGCACTTTGTGTCTACGGCCAACTGTTGGATCGAGAACGCGCAATAAATACTCTAGAGGGGGTGAATAGAGTATTATGGTTGATGTGTCTAAATATGCCGCCGCCCATGTGTTAACGGAAACTGCCCATCTAGTCACCCGGATGGAGCCGAGCCGCGGCCATGGCATCAGAAGCAACAATCTGGTTAGGGTCGCAGGGTGGAAACCTCATGATGAGCGTGCAAACCTATAAGGTATTAATCACTCGGGGGGCCGACTAGCATCCTAAGTCGGAGATCAGCAAGATATGGCACGAGTACGGGAAAGGAGCGACCAATGGGAAGTCGAGATAGAGCAAGGAAGCGAGCTCACCGACCGCGGCTCGAGCAACCTAGTGGCGATGCCGCCAGTTGTATTGACCGCATAACATCATTGTATACTGTCCTTACTTACCCCTACCCTGTACCCTTAGCTCTGGCTCTTGCCTATAAAAGGAGGGCTTGTGTAATTTCATAAGGATATATGCATAAAATAGACAAAGAGGACAAAACTCTTGTCAAGTTAATTCTCTTTAGTGTTCATCCACTCCACCACATCACCGCCGTGCTATCACCGGCTACCACCAGTGTAAATCTATCAAAAACAGCCAGATATCCATCTTCACAACCACCACTGAGCCACCGTGATAATATTGTGCATTATCAGTTGGCTCCGTTCTCGGAAATTTATAGTCTTCCAGCCTTCCGGTGAAGAAATCACCCAGAAAAGCCTGAATACGGCGGAGAGGCTGATCATCACCTTATTGCCCACCCAGAATCAACAGAGTTATCACCCGAAGAAGAAATCACCCAGATGGCATCACGTCGAGCGAGGTAGTGTTATCATGAGTTTGCATTGGAAAAATCATCTATCGTAGTGCTCTTCAATGTATACCTCTCCTACCGAAGGTTATACCAGTCTCTGGGATGATTGTGTTTAAATCATCACCTTTTTCCCCAGAAATTGGTATCGACTGTCCGGAGCTCGTCTGAGTTACCACCGTCCGAGCACATTCTCCCACCATCTCTCAGAGGGTAGTACAACAATTAACAACCCTCAAAACCACTTCGACAGAAGACACTGTGTAGAGCAGTTAAACCTATCAGACGGAGTAGTTCACTAACCGGGAAGCGAGGTTGTCGAGTAGATAACGATCGATAACTTGACCCCATTTTCAGGCTCGCCATCTTGCACCCATAGCAATGGCGCGAAGTAAGGAACGCCGATACCCCTACCCCGAGATAAAGGGGCGCAATCAATCAAAGCCGCATCGAGGGCGCCCGAGAGACATCTGACAGCCCCACCGGCCCGGGGAAGTAGGCCGCAAAGGATTCCTCAGCCACCGCCGATGCTCGAAACATCATAAATCGTAAATCAAAGTCCGAAAAAGCCCAAGCGCCCTGTAAGAGGCCCCCATAGAAAAGAACGCCATTGGGGCACCTAGGCCGCAACGCAGCCGGGACGTACCAGAGAAAGTAACAGGGTTGCAAGAGTCTGAGATCGCGCAAATGATAGAGTATGCCAAGTACGTCGAAAGATTGTACTTAACCAACTACCGACTAGTGGCACTAGGCCGAGAACCTTTGCCAGTTCGGGAGGCGATCCAACCCAGAGGCGAGCCCCACCACAAAGCACCAGAAAAAGAGCGTCAAAGTCAAAGGGTAGAAGTTGAGGAGAGCATCCAGTCCTCAGGTCGCAAAGGTCGCCGGGGAGAACATGAGAGCATCCAAAGCCCTGCCCGACCTAGCCTCGAAAATTCCAAAGAAAGTAGAGAAAGAGGCTCCGCCTTTAAAAGGCTGGGTGAGAAAGAAAAGGGTCGGGCTCTAAGCCGATTAAGCCTCCCAGAAAGAGGAGTAATACCTTGGCAGGAGGGAAATAATGAAAAGGATGCCCGGTTGATAACAAGGGAAAAGAGAGCCCAACAGGAGGAGTTGCGAAATCAAGCGGTCTCAGCGCACGGGATTGAGTTAATGGCCAGTCCGCCCCTACCTACACCAAGACATGATCCGATCTTTGCAGAATAGATGGAAATAATTAAGAGAGAGCTCGCTGAGCTCAAAAAGTCGAGGCCCGCCAAAAAACCCGCTCCTATCTCTGGGATCGATGTGCTCGCCAAGAGGATAGTGTAAACTTTGCCCACCAACAAAGAAAAGGTCAGCTACCCTAGCTACAACTACTACAGTGGAAACACCTACCCACACGATTGGCTCACAGCTTTCCAGGGTCACATCACTCTAGCAACCCAGAACAAGTCCGCTTGGTGTATCGCTCTAGTCGGAAGTATGCAAGATAGGGCCGCTTCCTGGGTCCGTGGGCTCCTCACGGATCAATTGAAAGTTGGGAGGATCTATCTGAGAAATTCGTGAGAGAATTTAAATCAGCAAGCAGACCAAAGAAAACCATCGAGGATCTCTATGAGGTTCGCATGGGCGATAATGAATCAGGAAAGGACTATTACGAACGGTTCGTCAGAATCTATGATCAAACGAGGAATATTCCCAACAATGCCATCATAACTTGCTTCCTCATAGGAATTGCCAAGGGTCCGATGAAAACGGAATTTAACCTGCAGCCCCCTAGAGCGGGCCTAAGCGAAATGCTGGAAAGGGCCAGAATGATGGGGGTAAGCGAAGCTCCGTCTCTCACTGGTGTTAGGAACATGTTATTATGTTTTGATGATGGCCATACTAGGTGTTATAGCAAGCTGAAATAAGTTAGAATTCTCTCAGTATAAGTCTTTACTTAGGTTCCGACAAGTTGTATAAGTTAAGTCGAGACAAGTATTGTACTAGTTGGTAGGATGGCAAAGCAAAGACAGATATTCGGCAGAGTGAAGCCACCAAGCACCAAAGAGAGAGGTAATGAAGACTTTATGGTCTCACTTATAACCAAGAAAGTCTGTGATGACCTTGGATAAGTCTAAGTTATGTTTTAAATGATAAAACTCAAATGTTCAAATATGGTGTACACTTGGTCTCACCCAAATCAAGGATCAGTGAAGTTCAAAGACTCTCCAAATACTAGAACAAAGAAGGAAACAATGAATCGGCTGAGTAAACTGACTTTCGGCAAAGAGAAAACAAAACAAATGAAGAAGAAGTGACGTCTAAGTCAATGAGCTCACTCGACCATTCTAGAAACGGCGAAGAGACACCTACAAGGCGAGAATTGATATACGATGAAGATTCGTAAGATCATGCATTAAATGCTCAAATCATTTAAAGGATCAATCAAGGACGGATTATCTCGCTATACGTTTGAAGAAAGAATCCGATCACCGAAATTAAGGAGAATACAATTAAGGGGAATCAAGAATAAAATCAAGGATTATTCCTTCATTAATATAGCCAACGGACGGAATTTCAAAAGCGAAGGTATTCAAGGCTATAAATAGAAGGCATTGACAGAAAAGAAAATAACAATCAAGAAAGAAAAATCTAGCGTAAACTCACAATTTGAAAAGCCTTCTCTCAAATTACAAGGATACATCTAGTGATCAACTCGGACTTCAAAGCTACAAAGTCATACTCGGAATCGAGGATTGATCAAGCAAGTGTGTGAATCACATTCACATCAAAATCAAGCAAATCAATCGAGGCAATCGAGAAGGGAGTTGAATCTGTGATAGCCGTTGAAGGATCTTGATCTTAAGGAATGAAGAAAGGAAGATCGAATCACCAAGGCTGCTGCAGTCAAGGAGTGATAGTCTTGTAGATTGTGAAGCTTGGGAAGCCAAGGACAATCATACTATTGTATCTGTGAAAACAATAGTGAATTCCTCAATCATCACGGGAGAAGAGTGGATTAAGGGATTACACCACCCTGAACCACTATAAGCCTTGTGTCAATTTAATTTCTGCAATTTACTTTACAAACATTCATTTAATTTGCATACATCATAATTTGCATCTGTATGCAATGTCTAAACCGATTTGAAAACAATACAAGAAGAAGGGACTTATCCATTTGCCCAAAAGCTTTTAACTAGAAGAAGAAAAGTTTTTGAAATTCCACTATAGTCATTCACCCCCTCCGACTATAGTTTCACCCTTCTCTGGGACCAACAATTGGTATCGAGCGGTGTTCCTAGTATCGAACTGCTCGAGATCTAATTTACGTAACAAGGAGATCACATATTTTCAAAGTAGTTTTCAAATCGAGTTTTCATTCACCGTCATTTATATCTTCAATTGCACCTTTGATGGATTCCTCAAACTTCTTGTCAAAAGTACTGCTTTCAATGTTAATAATTTTGATGAATATAAAATAAGAATGTTATCTCATCTTGCAAAGAACTCATGAGGAGATGCCGGATGTAATCAACGACGGCCCAATCATGATCACTACTGTGGGTAGGCACGAGGAGCGAGATCAAGAAAGGAGATAAACAAACCCAAGAAAGATTGGACCAAAGATGACGGAGAAGAGCAAACCTAGACTTTGTAGCAAAAGATATGATCTTAAAGAATCTAGACAGCAACATGTTCATGAGAATAAAGGATTGCAAAACAGCAAAGGAGATGTGGGACAAGCTAGCACTAATCAATGAAGGATCTGAAGCAATCAAAGAAAATAAACTATCTGTTGTAAAATAGAAGTTTGAAAATTTCAAGATGAAGGCAGGTGAATCCATTGATTAGATGGACAACAGATTCTCAAGCATCTTCAGTGAACTGCAACAGCTTGGTCACACATATCCCCAAAAAGAAGTATGCTTGAAGATCTTGAGAGGACTACCTGAAAGATGGAAGATCATAACATCAGTAATCAGAGGAACAACAAATCTTGCAAGCACTGACACTCTGACACTGATGTCCCAATTAAAAGCTCATGAATTCGAATTGAACGGCGAAGATGGTGCTCCGGCGAGACACACAAAATCACCGCATTAGTGCACCAAGCAAAGTAAGTTTCTTTGAATGCATCAAAGAAAGAGACACAAGAACTAAAAGAACAGGTAGCTTTATTAGTTAAACGTTTTGTGAGTTTAAAAGAAGCCATTCAAAGGAAATTCATCATCAAACAAAAGTCAAGCTCAACCAGAGACATGAAGAAGAAAGATGATGAATACAGATGCTTCAACTGCAACAAGAAAGGTCACTTCAAGGCTGATTGTCCTGAAGAAAATGACAAAGATGATGAAAAGAAGAAATACAAAGCATCTGAAAAGAAAAGGAGCAAGAAGGCACTTAAGGCAGAATCCAGCAGTGAAAAGCATGAAGAATCATCTGACAATGACTCAGATGATAGTGATGAAGAAGACAGTTCAGAAAATGAAAAAGCATGCCTATGTCTCATGACCAAAGAATTGGATGAAGATAAAAGTGATAGCTCAGACACTGAGGAAACAAGCCTATGTTTAATGGCTAAAGAATCAGATGAAACTGAGGTAACATCTAGTTCCTGTTCTTCATCTAATGCATCCACATCTAACACTGCACAATCCTCTAGTCTTCCATTAGATACAGCAGACCTAGTCCAAAATCTCATGACTAAATTTGATGAAATTGAAAAGAATCATGAAATTCGGAAAGGAATGCAAGGATCTAAGGAAAGAGAATAAGAGGTTAAAGAAAGAACTGGATAAAGCAAAAGCTGAATTAACTAGTAAGGAGACCTACTTAAATGATCAACAAAAAGCAGATGATCATACATCTGTTATTAACAGATCAGTTAAGGAAATCTCCTCACCAGTGAAGGTATCCACTGCACCACTAAAGGCACCAGCTTACAAACCCCCAAAAAGGTTTGGATCCAGATCTGGTCTTGGCTACAACAGTCAGGATGAACGTAGGAATAATGGTCAACACAATTCTAAATTGAGGACCACTAGTGGACCAAAATTTAGAAAGAGACAGACCATGTCTCCAACAGATCATCCTGTTCCGGTGAAGTCAAAACCAGTATAGTGAAACAACAAACTAAATCCTCATTCCAGTCAATCAAGAACAAAAACCATCTGAAAGGAAAAGGAAGACTTTACCCTTCAGAGGATGATTGGAATGTTGCTCCTGCAAAATACAAGAAGAAACCATTCCACAAAATGCATCATGTGTTTAAGAAAAACCAATCTGTTCCTAGACACATGAAGCAAGAAAGGTTTCCTACTGCATTTTGGAAAGTAAAGAAGGATGCAAATGCACCAAAAGGTGGAGAAAAGTATCAGAATACCTTCAGTAAAAATACTAGAAGCTATTCTGCCATGCCTTATACATATGAAGTTGATGACTTCAATTATCCAAAAAGAAGACCTTTTGGATACACCCTTGGTATGGTAGGCATGATTGCTAATGTGTATGGACCCAAACAAAGTTGGGTACCTAAACTTAATTAACTGCTTTTGTAGGATGTCCAGGTACATAGGCAAAGGGATGTTCCGGACACATGACAGAAACAAGAGATGGCTCACTGACTTCAAAGCTTTTGATGGACCCAAAGTCACATTTGGAGGTAAAGAAAACCCTGGCAAAATTAAGGGGGAAGGCACAATAATCAAGAACAATCTAAAGATTCAGAATGTGGCATATGTCAAGGGACTTAATGTGACAAAGGCTACAATGTGCACTTCAACAAAGAAGGATGCAAAGTGATTCACAGTCAAACCAACACAATAGTTCTTGCAGGATGAAGACAAGACAACATGTATGTGGTGGATTGGAGAACAGCTAAGGCAAAAAAACATGTCTACTTGTCAAGAATAAACAATCAACAAGATGGATTTGGCACAAAAGATTAAATCACCTGATTTCAAGACCATCAACAAACTATCAAGGAGCAAGTTAGTTGAAGGCCTGCCAGAGATCACATTCAAAAAGGAAAGTCTATGTGATGCTTGTCAGAAAGGAAAACAAATAAAAAGCTCATTCAAGTCAAAGCCTCATCAATGTACAACAAGACTTCTACATCTGCTACACATGGACCTGTTTGGACCAGTCACACCAGTGAGTGTGAGTGGTAAGAAATACACTCTTGTAGTGGTGGATGACTTCTCAAAGTACACCTGGACCATCTTCATGAATAAGAAGAAAGAAACACTCAAGAAGTCGCGATTTGTTGAGAAGACTCGAGAATGAGAAAGAACTAAAGATTATCAAGATCGAGATCGATAGAGGCAATGAATTTCTAAATGAAATTATCGAACCTATTGTGAAGAAAATGGAGTATTACATCAACTATCTCATGCGCAGAACTCCACAACAAAATGGTGTAGCGAAAAGAAGAAATAGAACCATCAAGGAAGCGATCAGGACAATGATAGCGAAGCATGTTTACCAAAGAGATTTTGAAATTTGAAGCGACAAAAACACAACATGCCATACACAAAAAAGCAGATCAATCATCAACAAACACCATGGAAAAACTCCATATGAAATATGGAATGGTAGAAAACCCAATATCTCATATTTTCATATGTTTGGATCAAAATGTTTTGTCTTAAACATGAATCAACTGCATACCTTTGATGAGAAGGCTGATGAAGCAATCTTCATAGGATACTCAGAATGGTTGTAAATCCTAATTTTTGCCTATCTAAACGATGTCACAAAAACTTAACTAAACAGGGAACTAAACTAGACAAATATGCTGAAAATAAACTAGACAGAGGACGGAATCCAAAGCTAGGAAGAATTGGTTGCGAACAAACTAAACTAATGTGGAAAAAAACAGTAATCTAAACTAAACAAATTCAAGTTCTAAAGATTAGATCAAATTTAAAAAGGACAAACGAGCGAGTTGATCCACCTTTCCAACAATTATTAACTTCCTATCTTGATTATATTTTCGTTTCTAACAAGTTGTGATTCATCTTATCAAAGGTATGAATTCTACTTTAAGTAGATAATTCGCCTATTAATTCCTATCTTTCGATTTACGGAGATTAACGCGTCATAAAATAAGCAAAGATGTAAACTTTAACGTTTTAACCTAGATATTCAACCTATCAACTTTCGTTTGACATAGATCAAAGATCCATTCCTAAATCATGGTGATCTAATGTTTATAAAGACTTTCATCAAATATAAAACATCATACATGCACATCTTTCGATATAAATGCAATTAACATCATAAAACATGATAAAGGAAGCAACTTTGAATAGAAACTTACAATATAATCGAAGAAAACGAAGTCAACAAGTGTTGGATGGCTTCACAATGCTCGTTTGTAGAAGCTTAGCCCCTGAACATCCTCAGAGAACTCAAAAGTGCAG
Organism: Gentiana macrophylla; assembly: GCA_026214975.1. NCBI lineage: Eukaryota > Viridiplantae > Streptophyta > Magnoliopsida > Gentianales > Gentianaceae > Gentiana > Gentiana macrophylla. The sequence goes on along the minus strand of CM047813.1, from coordinate 61,925,414 downwards.
GAATTAAGAACATAGAACTACCTACTTTTATGTAGAATTTAAGTGTATGAAAACTGGAATAAAAGCAGTAAAGATGCAGCCTAAAGCCGCCCCTGATATTAGGGTTTCGAATAATGTCAATCGGTCTCCTTAATGTGTGAAAATAGATGGGTATTTATAGCCTCCAAAGTCAGTTTCTCTAAGTCGGTCGGATGGACGAACGTTCACTATAGTGGGCGCCGTTTCACAATTGCTTGAACTCTCCTCGGGCGCTTCGTTGATTCCGTTCATGCTCTCGTATCAAAATCGTTCTTCCGGACGCCCGTGCTGGTTTAGCAAAACGCATCCGTCCACTCTGGGCGGGACACGACGCTTCGTCCAATATGGCTCGGATGTGATTTTTGCATCTCTATCTCTTTTCTTTAACCCACCTCATCATTATCTCTTTCTTTAATCGCCCTATCTCGAATTGCATCTCTTTTTATCATTAGTTGAACCTCATAACAATACCTATGAGACATGGAAAATATCGCAAACTGTAATAATATCCAAATAATTATAATTCAACCATAAAAATCACATAATTACATCGATATTGCGATTAAGCCCTTAAAAATATCGTTTACTAAATATTTCCATATAAGACCTTATTATTATGCAAATTATACAAATAAAAGGGGAAAACATCACAAAATATAACCTTATAAAACATATAATTTCACCCTAACAACTCCCCACACTTAGCTTTTGCTCGTCCTTTCCATGAAACAAAACGAAAAATTAGGCTCGAGATAGTATAGACATCTCAACAAATATAACGTATATTCAATAACGTAGAAGTTCACCATTGTGTGTGTGCATAGCCATAGAAAACTTCCACTACATCCAAACTTGAGGAACTCAAAGTAAAACTAGCTAATACCCCCTCGTAGAATAGTAATAAATGACACTCATAAGATGTACCCTACAAACGTGACATATCCCGAAAAGAATGATCGAATGAATCTAGGGCCTTTAAAATACTCGAGAGGATAATCCCTACATCATATCTTTCAGTTTATCTTTGGGGATAAGATGACGATAACTTAGTCCTATTCATTTCATAACATATCTTAAGTTGATTGAATTCATTCACGTTTTAAACACACATTAGAAGAAGCTATTGCCTGTCATAGCGAGAATAGGACATTCGAGATAATACCCTACCTTACTCCAATCATAAGGCGACTTTTCCTAACCTGTAAGTGAGCTTTTAGTCATCATAGTGGTATAGGACATACGTGGTATACCCTATCGCACTCAAATCATCGACTAGCTTCCGACACACACAATAGATTCATTTAATTATTCAACTTCTCATTTGACATTAGTTACGTGTTACTTATCACATTCAAACTGCTAGATATTCACAGTATAACATACTTCGGATCTAAATACAAACTATCATAGATCTCACGATACACACGTAGCACTAAGCACATGACTTATAAGAAAATCAAAATCACTAATCCAAAACGGGGTAATAACTTTATAAAATAGCTCATCATTCACTATGGCTCGTGAAAAATAGCGTCAGGTGAAACAACTAACTTACCAAACATATGATATATAGCTTAAATGACTATAAAGATAACGAACATTGAATTGAATTGCCTACTCGGGACAAAACAAAAACAAAAGTGTCGAAAAATTTCGAAAATTTTAGCTCATTTTGCATAATAAACAATCTGACGTAGTAAACAAACTCATATGCATAGGATTAAATCGAACTATCCCCTCCCCCACACTTAAAAATTCAACATGTCCTCATGTTGTGCGAATAAAAAAAAAAAAAAAACTTAGCTGAATTCGCGTAGAAAACCGAGCCATTGGTCAGCCGAGCATGAAAAGGCCAACGCCGCAAAAAGCGTGGAAAAATGTCCCAAACGAACTCAATCGGACCTCGACAAAAACTATTCTTTGCAAAACTCGAAAGCAAAAAAAACTCGGGAAAACGGGATACAATACGGCGATAGAGATAATAAACCAAACGGAATAAAGAGAAAAGATCATCAATAAATATGTCAACACAAGTCAAAGAACGAGAAACTAGAAAGTAGCAAAATGTATAGAGTACAATAAATCGAATGAAATGTATCAAAAGTGCAATAACAACCAGAAAAATAGATATATAAAAATAGAAACTCAAGGCAGCCCCGGAGCATCAACTGGAGAAGGATCTGAAGAAGGAACATCAGCTGTAGATGCAGTCCGTGTAGGGTCTGGCTGTGCAACAGGAGCAGCAGTGGACGGCCCAGCCTCTCTATCAGTAGGAACTCTCTCAGTCCTCGGATCCACTGGAGTCTCCTCATCATCAGACTCGGGTTTTTCCTCCATCTTGACCACCTCAGCTATCACCCGCTCTATCTGCTCGGAGAAGACATAATCCATATTACTCGCATCGAATACCCTCCGATCTCTCGGTTGCCTTCCATCAACTATACATTCCAAAACCGACAAGATATTATCCTGGCCATCCCGGATATCACTCAACATCGCCCTCAAACTATGAGCCATACTATGCCGAGTAATCTCGGAAGAAGATAATCCAGAAATAACTGAAGCTCGAGGCGGTGTCGATGTGGAACCAGGCTCGAAAGCGGGAACAACCTTCTCTCTACGAATAGGGGTAACTCTTTTGTCTTGTAGTCGATGTATACTCAAACAACCCAACATCCGACATAAGCGATGTATCAAATGAGGTACTATTAAACTCCGGGTAGACACCTTCCGGTTTGCCAAAATGTCATCAAACAAGGCACGCTTCATCAACGTTTAACCCGAAAACCAACGCATACAACATCCCAAGATCACTGATATAGAAATGTGTAAGGTTGTTCTTAGGAATCAACCGACTCTGGATAAATCGACAGTAGACCCTCCAATCCTCAGTCCAGGTTGTGGTGATTAACTCCTTCCTCTCACCGTTCGGTCTCAACACCCATGCCACACCCGGACAAACTTTCAATCGCAGCTCCTCCATCGGATCCCTACCCTCCTCGTTTTGCCGTCTAGTGATCTCCTCCTTATAGTCCAAGCCCTGAAACGCCGGCAACTTATATTTCTTGTTTATCACCTCGGCGGAAAAAGGAACTTGGACACCTCGAACCATCACAAAACCGTCATCCAAATTTGTCTCGAGAACAATTTGCATAAAACTCTCGCACTATAGAATCATTGGTAGGGTAGGAGGAATTGTCAACAACTCATCCCATTTCTAGCCTTTAACATCTTCACGGCGGGATCAACTTGTAGTGTCTTGACCTCTCTGTCAAAGATCAGACTCCTAGTCACATAATCCTTAGTGTAGGCAGTATGAGCTCGTGGATTGACGAACCTACGGGGCATAGCAAGAGGGACAACATTCTTAGCTTTCTTCTTGAGGGGTACACATGCGGCCTCGGTTTCAGCCTCCTCCCTAACTACTTCCTCATTACCACCCTCGGCTCTAGAAGACTCACCACCTCGAGTGCCTCGGGCCATTCTACTAAGAGGGACATCATCATCTTCCTCAGTTTCAGAATCGGACGGGGAATCATCTCTTAACTCAGTCCCACGTTCTTTGAGGCATGGGAGGTTGCTCTCGAATGACAACACCTCGGGTTGGAGCAGTGGTGGAGGGATCAAACTCTAAACGACTCCGCTTACCGCTCTCCCTAGCTAAACCTTTACCATAACGTTTCACAATTTCATTCTTACGCACCATTGTCAAACTTATATCTAAACCAAACCATTCACACAAATGGTTACCCGTTTATCGTCCAAATCGGGATTTCAAGCAAAGCACACCACCAATCACCACCACAAAAACACCACAACATCATCACAACCAGAATTTGGGGAAGACAAGAGCAACAAACAGAAAATGAAACATTATGAGTGCATATTCAAGAGAATGAGCCGAGCCGAAGATCGAACTCACAAAAACTTGAATGGAATCGAGAAAGGTTGCTATAGACTTACCAAATGCTACGTAGGGATGATGGTCGAATAGATTTGACGCCCAGAAACACGAAGATTGGCCACCAAAATGTGAAATTTTGTCAAAGAGGCCGCTTTGAAGAATCTCGATTCTTGAAATTCTGTTGGTTGTTGGAGAATTTGGGTTATGGAAATGAAAAGAGGGTGCTTAGAGCGTGCTAATGCAACTTGAATCGCTCAATTTGGTTCAGAAACAAGGATTTTAGGTTTGGAGAAGGGGGAAAGTCGGGTTCGCGTTTGAAATTGCAGAAAAAATGAAGGTTCGTGTCCAGAACATATATATATAGGCTCAGAGTGGACGCTCGTCCATCCTGACGGACGGGCGTTCACTAGTAACTGCATGAACTGGACGGGCGTCCATAAATTCAGACGCTCGTCCATAGGGCATATTTGAATACAGGATAGGAGGGAGTTTTTCAGACGGGCGTCCACTATATTGGACGAACGTCCATAAAAACACTAGTCCGGACGGGCGTCCATATATTCATGAACGGGCGTCCACCAGAAAAAAGTGATAAAAATCATAACCTTTCACACACATGCTAATTAAAATCGAAGTGCAACTTTTATTAATATCCAATAAAATTCAAAAGTACAACGATGAAAGATCAAAAACACAAAATAACTTAGAAAAATAAAATAATAATAAAAACATAACTAAAACAGTGGGTTGCCTCCCACCCAGCGCTTTCGTTTAACGTCGGGGCTCGACGTAACAAAACCTAAGTAACAATAGCTAGTCATCATAAAGCTCTGCCCAGTCTATAACCCTGATAAAACGACGGAGTAAATCAACAGCCGGAGGAAAGTCATAGTCATCCTGAACACCCCAATCGTCATCAGCTGCCTCTACACCCTGAAAATGCTCATCCTGCAGTACTAGGGCTAAATCAGTCAGCATCGGATCGTTAAGGATCCGGTATGGTCTTCCTAAAGCTGCCTGCAACTCCTCAATGGTAAAATCTCCACCCCCCGAGCATCGGGGAACAATGAGAACATAAGTGACAGTCCTGATGCGGGTAAGAATATCTATATCTATATCCAGAACTATCGTGCCCCCAGGTCCATCCGAAGCGGTGAGAGGGAAATCCTACTAATGAGAGGAACTCCTCGGCAAAATACCGTACTACATATCTAATCAATGCTAAACCGATAAAAGCAGACAAAACTTAATTAGACTTAGCTTAAAGCATTAACAACTAAAACAAAAATAAACACACAAAGAGAGTAACTAATATAATACGGATATCTAGGATGCCTCTAGTAGCGCTATTGGTTTATGTCGTTAGCTCGAAACCTGATTGAAGCTCACTGGATCAGGCCATTTGACTTTTCTCGCCGGCCATTACCTCGTTTAAGTTACGATCGAGATTGTGGCGCAGAAAGCGACACTTAACACATGGGGTTAAATCCTTTATAGCTTTCCAAATACGTTTAAACTTCCCCATGGTTTACCTCTTTTGTCTTCTGAAGCTTTTGATGACATCTGCGTTGGCGCTCCTTCCAATACTCTTCCATATCCCAACTACCGGCTAGAACTTCTTGTGATAGACCACTACCGTCATCCTCGAGAGAAAAGATTGGGTGAGACCTCGTCGAGTCATCGACTTCATTAACATCACATCCAAGGATATCGAGAAATTTAACAATCAAAGGCTTGTCTCAGGGTTCACCAATGTAGTGTTTGCACCTTTGACCATTAACTCAAAACGGTTGGTCTTTATAACCGAGTAGTTCGAGAACGCCTCCAGGAATGATTTGGAGAATCTCAAATGGGCGAGACCAACGTGTCCTCAACTTCCCAGGAAACAAATGTAACCTGGAATTGTATAGTAACACTCGCTCTCCAACTTGAAATTCTCTCTTCTTGATCTTTGCGTCATGAAGGAGTTTCATCTTTCCTTCTTGATCCTGGCACTTTCGTAAGCCTGGAAGCCTAAACTCGTCCAACTCATTACAATTCTACTTGCGATCGGTGTTTGCCACAGATTGGGAATCGAAGTTAAGAAACTTTATAGCCCAATAAACCTTGTGCTCTAACTCAAGCGGCAAGTGGCACGTCTTACCATAAACCATCCGGTAGGGTGATGTACCCATGGGGTCTTATAGGCGATCACGATCGCCCACGAGACATCATCCAACTTTAGACTCAGTCTTTTCTATGACTGTTCACTGTTTTCTCCAGGATCTTCTTCAAGCTCTGGTTGCTTCTTTCAACCTGACCACTAGTCATAGGATGGTATGGTGTGCCAATTTTGTGCCTGACACCATATTTCTCAAGAACTTTTTCTAGTGGCCGGTTGCAGAAATGTGTCCCTTCATCACTAATCAAGGCACGTGGACATCCAAACCTCACAAAGATATTCTTCTTCAGAAAATTCATGACCGTTTTATGATCATTGCGATGAGTGGCTATTGCCTCCACCCATTTCGATACATAGTCTCACGAGACTAAGATGTATTTATTCCCACGGAAGATGGGAATGGACCCATAAAGTCAATCCCCCATACATCAAAGACTTCGCATTCAAGAATGGGTTTCAGTGGCATGTCGAATCGCCTTGTTAGAGTACCGGTTCTTTGGCACCTATCGCAAGCTTTGCAGAAAGCTTCCGTGTCCTTAAAGATCGTGGGCCAGTAGAAACCGGACTGGAAGATCTTCGCAACCGTTTTCCAAGGACCAAAGTGACCACCTGTGGGTCCACTATGGCATTGCTCGATTATATCGCGTTGCTCAGTTCGTGAACACACCTCCTTAGCAAACCATCTTTACTGATTTTGAAGAGGTAAGGTTCATCCCAAGCGAAAGACCTTCATTCAGAGAAGAACTTCTTCTTCTCTTGATAAGACATTTCAGGATCGAGATAACGGGCATGAAGGTAGTTTACAATGGAGGAGTACCAAGGGACGTCTGGAGCGCAGCCATCTATCAACATGATGTTTTCTAGAGGAAAGTAAAGATCTATGTCATCAGGATCACCCTTTTCCTCACTTAAAATCCTAGAAACATGATCCGCCACTACGTTTTCACTGCCCTTTTTATCTTTAATTTGAACGTCAAACTCTTGGAGGGTCAGTATCCAACGCAAGCGCGGTTTAGCCTCTTTCTTTGTCATTAGATACCGCAAGGCAGCGTGATCAGTCCACACAATCACTTGAGCTCCTAACAAGTAACTACGGAACTTGTCCATAGCAAAAACTACGGCCAAAAGCTCCTTTTCAGTAGTGGTATAGTTAACTTGAGAAGGATTCAGTGTGTGACTGGCATAGTAGATAGGCTGGAACTTTCCATCAAGCTTTTGTCCTAAAACTGCACCAACTGCGTAGTTGGATGCATCACACATAAGCTCAAAGGGTAGGTTCGATCAGCGATATAAGTATTGGAGCGAGATCGGCGATTTTGAGCTCCTCAAACGCATGCCTCGCAGGCTATCATCAAAAGCGAACTCAACGTCTTCCTTAAGTAAGGTAGGCAGGGGCTTGGCGATCTTTGAAAAGTCCTGAATGAATCTCCTATAAAAGCCGACATGTCCTAGAAAACCTCGACTTCGAACATTCTTAGGATAACTCATCTTCTCGATAGCTTCCACCTTAGCCCTATCTACCTCAATACCTTTGGCGGGACACTTTGTGGCCAAGAACTATCCCCTCATCTACCATAAAATGGCATTTCTCCCAATTGAGCACCAAGTTCTTTTCCACACACCTAGATAACACTGATCAAGATTATCGAGGCAATCATCGAAGGATTGACCAAAGACCGAAAATTAGTCCATGAAAATCTCCATACACTTTTCAACTAGCCCGTCAAAGATAGCCATCATACACCTTTGAAAGGTGGTGGGGGCATTCTGAGAGACAAATGGCATCCGCTGTAGCGAATGTACCATAAGGCGCGGTGAAAGTGGTCTTCTCTTGGTCAATAGGATCGATGGGTATCTGGAAGTATCTTGAATATCCATCGAGGAAACAGAGAAGGCATGCCCGCGAGGCGCTCAAGCATCCGGTCAATGAAGGGAAGGGGGAAATGATCTTTCATTGTGACCTCATTGAGTTTTACGTAGTCAATCTGAGACTCTATAGCCTCGTAACGAGCCTCAATGCTATCTCTTCTCCCTTCTCGTTCTTCTCAATAGTAATCCCTCCTTTCTTTGGGACTACCCGAGTAGGGGATACCCATTCACTTTGTCGGCAATGATGGCGTAAATGATACCCATATCTGAAGCTTAATGATTTCCTTCTTGACTACCTCTTGCATGTGAGGGTTTAGCCTCCTTTGGGGCTGTCTTACACATTTGGCTCCCTCACTAGTCTTGATCTTGCGCATGCAGATGTCAGGAGGTATTCCTCGGATATCTCCCACCTGCCATCCAAAGGCTCTTTCGTTTTTTCGCAAGACGTTTAACAGTTTCAGCTCATCTATTCGAGATAGCTTGGCAGATATGATCAAGGGAAGCTTGTCACCTTCCTGTAGGAACACATACTTAAGATGTTTAGGCAACGGCTTCAGAACTAGATCTGCAGGGGGATCCTTTAAACTCGATTTAAGCCCTCCACTTTTCAACTCAACATCGCTGAGCTTACTTAGTGGCTCCACTGCCAAAGCTTCTTCTCTTAATAACTCATCTTCAAGGTCAATTTGTCAATTGATCCAGATTAACCACACCATGACTATTCAGATTATCGATCAATCGCTCATATTCCGCCTCCACACCTTGACTTGCTCTTCCATACAATCATTGAAGTCATTAAATGTTTCCTCAATGGAAAAGCCGGTTGGAAACCGGAGGGTACGTGAATAGATTTAGAGACACTATAGCTCACCTCTTGGTCACCAACTCGAATAGTTACTTGCCCACCATCACAATCGATGAGGGCCTGAGCACAGTAGATAGGAAAGGTCTTCCAAGAATCGGGGAACATTTTCACCTTTCTCCATATCTAAGGCGTACCAGTCAAACTGGGAAGGTAAACCTATCAATTTGAACTAATATGTCTTTCGTGGATCGAAGCTTTCTTGGAAGATCATGTGAATGATGAAGGTTCATAGTGGTGGGCTCTAGAAGATCTTGTAAACCAAGGCGATTGCAAGCAGACAACGGCATCAAGGTGATGGATGCACCCAGTCACATAAAGAATTTGGGAAGACTAGGCCTCCCATGCGCAATGGGAGCACAAATTTGCCTGGTCACCCTCTTGGTTGGTAAGTCTTGATGATTTATCAAGGAACAATCCTCACCAATTTGCCTTTCCATGCCTGCTAATTTCTTTTTCAAGACACAACATCCTTGATGAATTTTGTATACTTAGGCATCTCGACCAAGACCTCGGATAATGGCAGATTTACCCTGAGTATTTTTCAAAAGGTTAAGCACCATTTCATATTTCTTATCTTCACTCAGAGGGATGTTGCTCTTCCTCGGTGGAAATGGAAGCTTTTTAAGGTCACTCTCGGAAAATACTTTCTTTGAGGATGCACTTACGGCCTTGTCTTCCAGATCTTTCCACCTCACAACTTTTTCAGACGTCTTATTGGTCAGGGGATCAGCCACCTGACTCTCAACCGAATCTTCTTTTCTCAGGGGTTCAGCCACCTGAGGTGTTTCAACTCTTTCATCTCTCGGGGGATCAGCCACCCGAGTATGCTCTTGCAGGGCGAGGGGATAGTGGTTG